>CANJKZ010000714.1:0-60115 GCA_947471745.1 Closterium sp. Naga37s-1 | reverse complement strand
GAAGTGCTTCGCGGCGTGGTTGATATGAGCGGTGCGGAGTGGGAGGGAGTGTCGGAAGAGGCGAAGCATCTCGTGCGGTGCCTGCTTCAGTCGGACGCTTCGAGAAGGCCGTCAGCTGCCGCTATCCTTTCCCACCCTTGGATTCTGCGCGCGTGCCGCGTCAGCAGCGCGGGTGCTCGCCAGCTGGCCCCTGTTACGAAATCAGAAGCAGCGGACACGATCATGGCGTAAAATTTCAGTCCAGTGTTCAACACTAGCTAGGGTTGGGTTGTAGAAGTGTCGGGGGCACTAGTACAGATTGTTCGCACAGGGGAATGCCAAGCCAAGCCTCCTGGAGTCAGGCGACGTCGCATGACCGTTTGCGAGGGCCTCGAACAGCAAGAGGGGTGAGGAGAGGCTTGGTTTGGCATTACTTCCTAGATATTTGTACACCTAACTTTTGTGCGCCATACTTGTATGAAGTCAACTGTTCATAAGAATCATCTTCCTCAGCAGAATCACTGGTGCCACTAACCCCTTGGCAGCATATACGGAGAGGGGAAAATAAAACCTTCACAAAGGAGAAGAGCCACTGATGTATAATCTCAAGACCTATGGGATTAAAATTCATCTTTTAAAAAATTCTGGTGGGAGCAGTGTTGCTCATAAGCAGTTGAAATGGTGGGTGGGAGTGCCTAATACTACTGCAGTGCAAAAGAAAGAATGGTGATTTTAAATATTTCTACTACCATATTTACACATCATGGAGACTCGGTTGCTGGCCCATTGGGAGGGCTCTGCCGCCTTTCAAGAATCTCCGTGTTGATGAAAGCCAGTTGTGAGAGGTTCTGAAACACATGAATGGACAAGGGGGAGAGAGGGAGAGGCCATGAAATGGGGCTGCTCTGAGAAACGTCAGCTTTCTAGGTGAGCTCAAATCCTGGAAGCTACCTGGAAGGAGAAGCCTGAGAAGAAAATACTGCATTGTCACGAAGCTGTCTGAAACGAGAAATCATGAGGTTTTGTAAAGGCTCTAGCTCGAACAAGTAGAAAAAAGCCTCTGATTTCGTGCATGCCGTCACGTACCTTGTCAAGCCCATCCTATCAACCTCTCACCGTGTCACCTCACCCCATGAGCCTATCAGCCAACCAACCTATCAGGCTATACATCCTACCCATCGTAGCCGTTCTACCTACCTACCTAACCCAGACAGCATGCCTTGAAGGAGAAGCCTGAGAAGTCAACCATGTTGGACTGGAAAGTCATCGTGCTTATCGGCCTATCAGACTATCACTACCCAAGCTACCCATGCATGGCAGGCAGCGTACCTTGAAGGAGAAGCCTGAGAAGTCAACCGCGTTGGACTGGAATGCCGGCATGTCACCCGCCTCGTCATGCTGGATTGACAGACGGCACGAGGCAGGGAGGGGGCAGGAGGGCAAGTGTGAGAGCGAAGTTGGATTGTGAAACGGGTGGGAGGGGTGAGAGAGAAGTTGGATTGGAAAGGGTGGGAGGGGGTGAGAGAGAAGTTGGATTGGAACGGGTTGGGAGGGGGTGAGAGAGAAGTTGGATTGGAACGGGTGGGATGGGTGAGAGAGAAGTTGGATTGGAACGGTGGGAGGGGTGGAGCGAAGTTGGATTGGAACGGGTGGGAGGGGGACGAGAGAAGTTTGGATTGGAACGGGTGGGAGGGGTGAGAGAGAAGTTGGATTGGAACGGGTGGGATGGGGTGACGAGCGAAGTTGGATTGGAACGGGTGGTGAGGGGTAGAGAGAGAAGTTGGATTGGAACGGGTATGGGAGGGGTGAGAGAGAAGTGTGGATTGGAACGGGTGGGAGGGGTGAGAGAGAAGTTGATGTAACGGGTGGGAGGGGGTGAGAGAGAAGTTGGATTGGAACGGGTGGAGGGGTGGAGATAGAGTTGGATTGGAACGGGTGGGAGGGGTGAGAGAGAAGTTGGATTGGAACGGGTGGGAGGGGTGAGAGAGAAGTTGGATTGGAACGGGTGGGAGGGGTGAGAGAGAAGTTGGATTGGAACGGGTGGGAGGGGTGAGAGAGAAGTTGGATGGAACGGTGGGAGGGGTGAGAGAGAAGTTGGATTGGAACGGTGGGAGGGGTGAGAGAGAAGTTGGATTGGAACGGGTGGGAGGGGTGAGAGAGAAGTTGGATTGGAACGGGTGGGAGGGGTGAGAGAGAAGTTGGATTGGAACGGGTGGGAGGGTGAGAGAGAAGTTGGATTGGAACGGGTGGGAGGGGTGAGAGAGAAGTTGGATTGGAACGGGTGGGAGGGGTGAGAGAGAAGTTGGATTGAACGGGTGGGAGGGGTGAGAGAGAAGTTGGATTGGAACGGGGGGAGGGGTGAGAGAGAAGTTGGATTGGAACGGGTGGGAGGGGTGAGAGAGAAGTTGGATTGGAACGGGTGGGAGGGGTGAGAGAGAAGTTGGATTGGAACGTTGGGAGGGGTGAGAGAGAAGTTGGATTGGAACGGGTGGGAGGGTGAGAGAGAAGTTGGATTGGAACGGTGGGAGGGGGTGAGAGAAGTTGGATTGGAACGGGTGGGAGGGGTGAGAGAAGTTGGATTGGAACGGGTGGGAGGGGTGAGAGAGAAGTTGGATTGGAACGGGTGGGAGGGGTGAGAGAGAAGTTGGATTGGAACGGGTGGGAGGGTGAGAGAGAAGTTGGATTGGAACGGGTGGGAGGGGTGAGAGAGAAGTTGGATTGGAACGGGTGGGAGGGGTGAGAGAGAAGTTGGATTGGAACGGGTGGGAGGGGTGAGAGAGAAGTTGATTGGAACGGGTGGGAGGGGTGAGAGAGAAGTTGGATTGGAACGGGTGGGAGGGGTGAGAGAGAAGTTGATTGGAACGGGTGGGAGGGGTGAGAGAGAAGTTGGATTGGAACGGGTGGGAGGGGTGAGAGAGAATTGGATTGGAACGGGTGGGAGGGGTGAGAGAGAAGTTTGGATTGGAACGGGTTGGGAGGGGTGAGAGAGAAGTTGGATTGGCACGGGTGGGGGGGGTGAGAGAGAAGTTGGATTGGAACGGGTGGGAGGGGTGAGAGAGAAGTTGGATTGGAACGGGTTGGGAGGGGTGAGAGAGAAGTTGGATTGGAACGGGTGGGAGGGGTGCGAGAGAAGTTGGATTGGAACGGGTGGGGGAGGGATTGAGAGAGAAGTTGGATTTGGAACGGGTGGTAGGGGTGAGAGAGAAGTGGATTGGACGGGTGGAGGGGGTGAGAGAGAAGTTGGATGGAACGGGGGGGAGGGGTGAGGAGAGAAGTTGGAATTGGAACGGGTGGGAGGGGTGAGAGAGAAGTTGGATGGGAACGGGTGGGAGGGGTGAGAGAGAAGTTGGATTGGAACGGGTGGGAGGGGTGAGAGAGAAGTTGGATTGGAACGGGTGGGAGGGGTGAGAGAGAAGTTGGATTGGAACGGGTGGGAGGGGTGAGAGAGAAGTTGGATTGGAACGGGTGGGAGGGGTGAGAGAGAAGTTGGATTGGAACGGGTGGGAGGGGGGAGAGAGAAGTTGGATTGGAACGGGTGGGAGGGGTGAGAGAGAAGTTGGATTGGAACGGGTGGGAGGGGTGAGAGAGAAGTTGGATTGGAACGGGTGGGAGGGGTGAGAGAGAAGTTGGATTGGAACGGGTGGGAGGGGTGAGAGAGAAGTTGGATTGGAACGGGTGGGAGGGGTGAGAGAGAAGTTGGATTGGAACGGGTGAGGGGTGAGAGAGAAGTTGGATTGGAACGGGTGGGAGGGGTGAGAGAGAAGTTGGATTGGAACGGGTGGGAGGGGTGAGAGAGAAGTTGGATTGGAACGGGTGGGAGGGGTGAGAGAGAAGTTGGATTGGAACGGGTGGGAGGGGTGAGAGAGAAGTTGGATTGGAACGGGTGGGAGGGGTGGAGAGAGAGTGGAATGGGAAGGGTGGGAGGGGTGAGAGAAGAGTTGGATTGGAACGGTGGAGGGTGAGAGAGAAGAACCGGGTTGGGAGGGGAGAGAAGTTGGATTGGAACGGTGGGAAGGGGTAAGAGAGAAGTTGGATTGGAACGGGTGGGAGGGTTGAGAGAGAAGTTGGATTGGAACGGGTGGGAGGGGTGAGAGCGAAGTTGGATTGGAACGGGTGGGAGGGGTGAGAGAGAAGTTGGATTGGAACGGGGTGGGAGGGTGAGAGAGAAGTTGGATTGGAACGGGTGGGAGGGGTGAGAGAGAAGTTGGATTGGAACGGGTGGGAGGGGTGAGAGAGAAGTTGGATTGGAACGGGTGGGAGGGGTGAGAGAGAAGTTGGATTGGAACGGGTGGGAGGGGTGAGAGAGAAGTTGGATTGGAACGGGTGGGAGGGGTGAGAGAGAAGTTGGATTGGAACGGGTGGGAGGGGTGAGAGAGAAGTTGGATTGGAACGGGTGGAGGGGTGCAGAGAGAAGTTGGATTGGAAACGGGTGGGAGGGGTGAGAGAGAAGTTGGATTGGAACGGGTGGGAGGGGTGAGAGAGAAGTTGGATTGGAACGGGTGGGAGGGGTGAGAGAGAAGTTGGATTGGAACGGGTGGGAGGGGTGAGAGAGAAGTTGGATTGGAACGGGTGGGAGGGGTGAGAGAGAAGTTGGATTGGAACGGGTGGGAGGGGTGAGAGAGAAGTTGGATTGGAACGGGTGGGAGGGGTGAGAGAGAAGTTGGATTGGAACGGGTGGGAGGGGTGAGAGAGAAGTTGGATTGGAACGGGTGGGAGGGGTGAGAGAGAAGTTGGATTGGAACGGGTGGGAGGGGTGAGAGAGAAGTTGGATTGGAACGGGTGGGAGGGGTGAGAGAGAAGTTGGATTGGAACGGGTGGGAGGGGTGAGAGAGAAGTTGGATTGGAACGGGTGGGAGGGGTGAGAGAGAAGTTGGATTGGAACGGGTGGGAGGGGTGAGAGAGAAGTTGGATTGGAACGGGTGGGAGGGGTGAGAGAGAAGTTGGATTGGAACGGGTGGGAGGGGTGAGAGAGAAGTTGGATTGGAACGGGTGGGAGGGGTGAGAGAGAAGTTGGATTGGAACGGGTGGGAGGGGTGAGAGAGAAGTTGGATTGGAACGGGTGGGAGGGGTGAGAGAGAAGTTGGATTGGAACGGGTGGGAGGGGTGAGAGAGAAGTTGGATTGGAACGGGTGGGAGGGGTGAGAGAGAAGTTGGATTGGAACGGGTGGGAGGGGTGAGAGAGAAGTTGGATTGGAACGGGTGGGAGGGGTGAGAGAGAAGTTGGATTGGAACGGGTGGGAGGGGTGAGAGAGAAGTTGGATTGGAACGGGTGGGAGGGGTGAGAGAGAAGTTGGATTGGAACGGGTGGGAGGGGTGAGAGAGAAGTTGGATTGGAACGGGTGGGAGGGGTGAGAGAGAAGTTGGATTGGAACGGGTGGGAGGGGTGAGAGAGAAGTTGGATTGGAACGGGTGGGAGGGGTGAGAGAGAAGTTGGATTGGAACGGGTGGGAGGGGTGAGAGAGAAGTTGGATTGGAACGGGTGGGAGGGGTGAGAGAGAAGTTGGATTGGAACGGGTGGGAGGGGTGAGAGAGAAGTTGGATTGGAACGGGTGGGAGGGGTGAGAGAGAAGTTGGATTGGAACGGGTGGGAGGGGTGAGAGAGAAGTTGGATTGGAACGGGTGGGAGGGGTGAGAGAGAAGTTGGATTGGAACGGGTGGGAGGGGTGAGAGAGAAGTTGGATTGGAACGGGTGGGAGGGGTGAGAGAGAAGTTGGATTGGAACGGGTGGGAGGGGTGAGAGAGAAGTTGGATTGGAACGGGTGGGAGGGGTGAGAGAGAAGTTGGATTGGAACGGGTGGGAGGGGTGAGAGAGAAGTTGGATTGGAACGGGTGGGAGGGGTGAGAGAGAAGTTGGATTGGAACGGGTGGGAGGGGTGAGAGAGAAGTTGGATTGGAACGGGTGGGAGGGGTGAGAGAGAAGTTGGATTGGAACGGGTGGGAGGGGTGAGAGAGAAGTTGGATTGGAACGGGTGGGAGGGGTGAGAGAGAAGTTGGATTGGAACGGGTGGGAGGGGTGAGAGAGAAGTTGGATTGGAACGGGTGGGAGGGGTGAGAGAGAAGTTGGATTGGAACGGGTGGGAGGGGTGAGAGAGAAGTTGGATTGGAACGGGTGGGAGGGGTGAGAGAGAAGTTGGATTGGAACGGGTGGGAGGGGTGAGAGAGAAGTTGGATTGGAACGGGTGGGAGGGGTGAGAGAGAAGTTGGATTGGAACGGGTGGGAGGGGTGAGAGAGAAGTTGGATTGGAACGGGTGGGAGGGGTGAGAGAGAAGTTGGATTGGAACGGGTGGGAGGGGTGAGAGAGAAGTTGGATTGGAACGGGTGGGAGGGGTGAGAGAGAAGTTGGATTGGAACGGGTGGGAGGGGTGAGAGAGAAGTTGGATTGGAACGGGTGGGAGGGGTGAGAGAGAAGTTGGATTGGAACGGGTGGGAGGGGTGAGAGAGAAGTTGGATTGGAACGGGTGGGAGGGGTGAGAGAGAAGTTGGATTGGAACGGGTGGGAGGGGTGAGAGAGAAGTTGGATTGGAACGGGTGGGAGGGGTGAGAGAGAAGTTGGATTGGAACGGGTGGGAGGGGTGAGAGAGAAGTTGGATTGGAACGGGTGGGAGGGGTGAGAGAGAAGTTGGATTGGAACGGGTGGGAGGGGTGAGAGAGAAGTTGGATTGGAACGGGTGGGAGGGGTGAGAGAGAAGTTGGATTGGAACGGGTGGGAGGGGTGAGAGAGAAGTTGGATTGGAACGGGTGGGAGGGGTGAGAGAGAAGTTGGATTGGAACGGGTGGGAGGGGTGAGAGAGAAGTTGGATTGGAACGGGTGGGAGGGGTGAGAGAGAAGTTGGATTGGAACGGGTGGGAGGGGTGAGAGAGAAGTTGGATTGGAACGGGTGGGAGGGGTGAGAGAGAAGTTGGATTGGAACGGGTGGGAGGGGTGAGAGAGAAGTTGGATTGGAACGGGTGGGAGGGGTGAGAGAGAAGTTGGATTGGAACGGGTGGGAGGGGTGAGAGAGAAGTTGGATTGGAACGGGTGGGAGGGGTGAGAGAGAAGTTGGATTGGAACGGGTGGGAGGGGTGAGAGAGAAGTTGGATTGGAACGGGTGGGAGGGGTGAGAGAGAAGTTGGATTGGAACGGGTGGGAGGGGTGAGAGAGAAGTTGGATTGGAACGGGTGGGAGGGGTGAGAGAGAAGTTGGATTGGAACGGGTGGGAGGGGTGAGAGAGAAGTTGGATTGGAACGGGTGGGAGGGGTGAGAGAGAAGTTGGATTGGAACGGGTGGGAGGGGTGAGAGAGAAGTTGGATTGGAACGGGTGGGAGGGGTGAGAGAGAAGTTGGATTGGAACGGGTGGGAGGGGTGAGAGAGAAGTTGGATTGGAACGGGTGGGAGGGGTGAGAGAGAAGTTGGATTGGAACGGGTGGGAGGGGTGAGAGAGAAGTTGGATTGGAACGGGTGGGAGGGGTGAGAGAGAAGTTGGATTGGAACGGGTGGGAGGGGTGAGAGAGAAGTTGGATTGGAACGGGTGGGAGGGGTGAGAGAGAAGTTGGATTGGAACGGGTGGGAGGGGTGAGAGAGAAGTTGGATTGGAACGGGTGGGAGGGGTGAGAGAGAAGTTGGATTGGAACGGGTGGGAGGGGTGAGAGAGAAGTTGGATTGGAACGGGTGGGAGGGGTGAGAGAGAAGTTGGATTGGAACGGGTGGGAGGGGTGAGAGAGAAGTTGGATTGGAACGGGTGGGAGGGGTGAGAGAGAAGTTGGATTGGAACGGGTGGGAGGGGTGAGAGAGAAGTTGGATTGGAACGGGTGGGAGGGGTGAGAGAGAAGTTGGATTGGAACGGGTGGGAGGGGTGAGAGAGAAGTTGGATTGGAACGGGTGGGAGGGGTGAGAGAGAAGTTGGATTGGAACGGGTGGGAGGGGTGAGAGAGAAGTTGGATTGGAACGGGTGGGAGGGGTGAGAGAGAAGTTGGATTGGAACGGGTGGGAGGGGTGAGAGAGAAGTTGGATTGGAACGGGTGGGAGGGGTGAGAGAGAAGTTGGATTGGAACGGGTGGGAGGGGTGAGAGAGAAGTTGGATTGGAACGGGTGGGAGGGGTGAGAGAGAAGTTGGATTGGAACGGGTGGGAGGGGTGAGAGAGAAGTTGGATTGGAACGGGTGGGAGGGGTGAGAGAGAAGTTGGATTGGAACGGGTGGGAGGGGTGAGAGAGAAGTTGGATTGGAACGGGTGGGAGGGGTGAGAGAGAAGTTGGATTGGAACGGGTGGGAGGGGTGAGAGAGAAGTTGGATTGGAACGGGTGGGAGGGGTGAGAGAGAAGTTGGATTGGAACGGGTGGGAGGGGTGAGAGAGAAGTTGGATTGGAACGGGTGGGAGGGGTGAGAGAGAAGTTGGATTGGAACGGGTGGGAGGGGTGAGAGAGAAGTTGGATTGGAACGGGTGGGAGGGGTGAGAGAGAAGTTGGATTGGAACGGGTGGGAGGGGTGAGAGAGAAGTTGGATTGGAACGGGTGGGAGGGGTGAGAGAGAAGTTGGATTGGAACGGGTGGGAGGGGTGAGAGAGAAGTTGGATTGGAACGGGTGGGAGGGGTGAGAGAGAAGTTGGATTGGAACGGGTGGGAGGGGTGAGAGAGAAGTTGGATTGGAACGGGTGGGAGGGGTGAGAGAGAAGTTGGATTGGAACGGGTGGGAGGGGTGAGAGAGAAGTTGGATTGGAACGGGTGGGAGGGGTGAGAGAGAAGTTGGATTGGAACGGGTGGGAGGGGTGAGAGAGAAGTTGGATTGGAACGGGTGGGAGGGGTGAGAGAGAAGTTGGATTGGAACGGGTGGGAGGGGTGAGAGAGAAGTTGGATTGGAACGGGTGGGAGGGGTGAGAGAGAAGTTGGATTGGAACGGGTGGGAGGGGTGAGAGAGAAGTTGGATTGGAACGGGTGGGAGGGGTGAGAGAGAAGTTGGATTGGAACGGGTGGGAGGGGTGAGAGAGAAGTTGGATTGGAACGGGTGGGAGGGGTGAGAGAGAAGTTGGATTGGAACGGGTGGGAGGGGTGAGAGAGAAGTTGGATTGGAACGGGTGGGAGGGGTGAGAGAGAAGTTGGATTGGAACGGGTGGGAGGGGTGAGAGAGAAGTTGGATTGGAACGGGTGGGAGGGGTGAGAGAGAAGTTGGATTGGAACGGGTGGGAGGGGTGAGAGAGAAGTTGGATTGGAACGGGTGGGAGGGGTGAGAGAGAAGTTGGATTGGAACGGGTGGGAGGGGTGAGAGAGAAGTTGGATTGGAACGGGTGGGAGGGGTGAGAGAGAAGTTGGATTGGAACGGGTGGGAGGGGTGAGAGAGAAGTTGGATTGGAACGGGTGGGAGGGGTGAGAGAGAAGTTGGATTGGAACGGGTGGGAGGGGTGAGAGAGAAGTTGGATTGGAACGGGTGGGAGGGGTGAGAGAGAAGTTGGATTGGAACGGGTGGGAGGGGTGAGAGAGAAGTTGGATTGGAACGGGTGGGAGGGGTGAGAGAGAAGTTGGATTGGAACGGGTGGGAGGGGTGAGAGAGAAGTTGGATTGGAACGGGTGGGAGGGGTGAGAGAGAAGTTGGATTGGAACGGGTGGGAGGGGTGAGAGAGAAGTTGGATTGGAACGGGTGGGAGGGGTGAGAGAGAAGTTGGATTGGAACGGGTGGGAGGGGTGAGAGAGAAGTTGGATTGGAACGGGTGGGAGGGGTGAGAGAGAAGTTGGATTGGAACGGGTGGGAGGGGTGAGAGAGAAGTTGGATTGGAACGGGTGGGAGGGGTGAGAGAGAAGTTGGATTGGAACGGGTGGGAGGGGTGAGAGAGAAGTTGGATTGGAACGGGTGGGAGGGGTGAGAGAGAAGTTGGATTGGAACGGGTGGGAGGGGTGAGAGAGAAGTTGGATTGGAACGGGTGGGAGGGGTGAGAGAGAAGTTGGATTGGAACGGGTGGGAGGGGTGAGAGAGAAGTTGGATTGGAACGGGTGGGAGGGGTGAGAGAGAAGTTGGATTGGAACGGGTGGGAGGGGTGAGAGAGAAGTTGGATTGGAACGGGTGGGAGGGGTGAGAGAGAAGTTGGATTGGAACGGGTGGGAGGGGTGAGAGAGAAGTTGGATTGGAACGGGTGGGAGGGGTGAGAGAGAAGTTGGATTGGAACGGGTGGGAGGGGTGAGAGAGAAGTTGGATTGGAACGGGTGGGAGGGGTGAGAGAGAAGTTGGATTGGAACGGGTGGGAGGGGTGAGAGAGAAGTTGGATTGGAACGGGTGGGAGGGGTGAGAGAGAAGTTGGATTGGAACGGGTGGGAGGGGTGAGAGAGAAGTTGGATTGGAACGGGTGGGAGGGGTGAGAGAGAAGTTGGATTGGAACGGGTGGGAGGGGTGAGAGAGAAGTTGGATTGGAACGGGTGGGAGGGGTGAGAGAGAAGTTGGATTGGAACGGGTGGGAGGGGTGAGAGAGAAGTTGGATTGGAACGGGTGGGAGGGGTGAGAGAGAAGTTGGATTGGAACGGGTGGGAGGGGTGAGAGAGAAGTTGGATTGGAACGGGTGGGAGGGGTGAGAGAGAAGTTGGATTGGAACGGGTGGGAGGGGTGAGA
Source organism: Closterium sp. Naga37s-1 (assembly GCA_947471745.1). Lineage (NCBI taxonomy): Eukaryota > Viridiplantae > Streptophyta > Zygnematophyceae > Desmidiales > Closteriaceae > Closterium > Closterium sp. Naga37s-1. The sequence continues at coordinate 49,567 of CANJKZ010000714.1, read as the reverse complement.
GAGAAGTTGGATTGGAACGGGTGGGAGGGGTGAGAGAGAAGTTGGATTGGAACGGGTGGGAGGGGTGAGAGAGAAGTTGGATTGGAACGGGTGGGAGGGGTGAGAGAGAAGTTGGATTGGAACGGGTGGGAGGGGTGAGAGAGAAGTTGGATTGGAACGGGTGGGAGGGGTGAGAGAGAAGTTGGATTGGAACGGGTGGGAGGGGTGAGAGAGAAGTTGGATTGGAACGGGTGGGAGGGGTGAGAGAGAAGTTGGATTGGAACGGGTGGGAGGGGTGAGAGAGAAGTTGGATTGGAACGGGTGGGAGGGGTGAGAGAGAAGTTGGATTGGAACGGGTGGGAGGGGTGAGAGAGAAGTTGGATTGGAACGGGTGGGAGGGGTGAGAGAGAAGTTGGATTGGAACGGGTGGGAGGGGTGAGAGAGAAGTTGGATTGGAACGGGTGGGAGGGGTGAGAGAGAAGTTGGATTGGAACGGGTGGGAGGGGTGAGAGAGAAGTTGGATTGGAACGGGTGGGAGGGGTGAGAGAGAAGTTGGATTGGAACGGGTGGGAGGGGTGAGAGAGAAGTTGGATTGGAACGGGTGGGAGGGGTGAGAGAGAAGTTGGATTGGAACGGGTGGGAGGGGTGAGAGAGAAGTTGGATTGGAACGGGTGGGAGGGGTGAGAGAGAAGTTGGATTGGAACGGGTGGGAGGGGTGAGAGAGAAGTTGGATTGGAACGGGTGGGAGGGGTGAGAGAGAAGTTGGATTGGAACGGGTGGGAGGGGTGAGAGAGAAGTTGGATTGGAACGGGTGGGAGGGGTGAGAGAGAAGTTGGATTGGAACGGGTGGGAGGGGTGAGAGAGAAGTTGGATTGGAACGGGTGGGAGGGGTGAGAGAGAAGTTGGATTGGAACGGGTGGGAGGGGTGAGAGAGAAGTTGGATTGGAACGGGTGGGAGGGGTGAGAGAGAAGTTGGATTGGAACGGGTGGGAGGGGTGAGAGAGAAGTTGGATTGGAACGGGTGGGAGGGGTGAGAGAGAAGTTGGATTGGAACGGGTGGGAGGGGTGAGAGAGAAGTTGGATTGGAACGGGTGGGAGGGGTGAGAGAGAAGTTGGATTGGAACGGGTGGGAGGGGTGAGAGAGAAGTTGGATTGGAACGGGTGGGAGGGGTGAGAGAGAAGTTGGATTGGAACGGGTGGGAGGGGTGAGAGAGAAGTTGGATTGGAACGGGTGGGAGGGGTGAGAGAGAAGTTGGATTGGAACGGGTGGGAGGGGTGAGAGAGAAGTTGGATTGGAACGGGTGGGAGGGGTGAGAGAGAAGTTGGATTGGAACGGGTGGGAGGGGTGAGAGAGAAGTTGGATTGGAACGGGTGGGAGGGGTGAGAGAGAAGTTGGATTGGAACGGGTGGGAGGGGTGAGAGAGAAGTTGGATTGGAACGGGTGGGAGGGGTGAGAGAGAAGTTGGATTGGAACGGGTGGGAGGGGTGAGAGAGAAGTTGGATTGGAACGGGTGGGAGGGGTGAGAGAGAAGTTGGATTGGAACGGGTGGGAGGGGTGAGAGAGAAGTTGGATTGGAACGGGTGGGAGGGGTGAGAGAGAAGTTGGATTGGAACGGGTGGGAGGGGTGAGAGAGAAGTTGGATTGGAACGGGTGGGAGGGGTGAGAGAGAAGTTGGATTGGAACGGGTGGGAGGGGTGAGAGAGAAGTTGGATTGGAACGGGTGGGAGGGGTGAGAGAGAAGTTGGATTGGAACGGGTGGGAGGGGTGAGAGAGAAGTTGGATTGGAACGGGTGGGAGGGGTGAGAGAGAAGTTGGATTGGAACGGGTGGGAGGGGTGAGAGAGAAGTTGGATTGGAACGGGTGGGAGGGGTGAGAGAGAAGTTGGATTGGAACGGGTGGGAGGGGTGAGAGAGAAGTTGGATTGGAACGGGTGGGAGGGGTGAGAGAGAAGTTGGATTGGAACGGGTGGGAGGGGTGAGAGAGAAGTTGGATTGGAACGGGTGGGAGGGGTGAGAGAGAAGTTGGATTGGAACGGGTGGGAGGGGTGAGAGAGAAGTTGGATTGGAACGGGTGGGAGGGGTGAGAGAGAAGTTGGATTGGAACGGGTGGGAGGGGTGAGAGAGAAGTTGGATTGGAACGGGTGGGAGGGGTGAGAGAGAAGTTGGATTGGAACGGGTGGGAGGGGTGAGAGAGAAGTTGGATTGGAACGGGTGGGAGGGGTGAGAGAGAAGTTGGATTGGAACGGGTGGGAGGGGTGAGAGAGAAGTTGGATTGGAACGGGTGGGAGGGGTGAGAGAGAAGTTGGATTGGAACGGGTGGGAGGGGTGAGAGAGAAGTTGGATTGGAACGGGTGGGAGGGGTGAGAGAGAAGTTGGATTGGAACGGGTGGGAGGGGTGAGAGAGAAGTTGGATTGGAACGGGTGGGAGGGGTGAGAGAGAAGTTGGATTGGAACGGGTGGGAGGGGTGAGAGAGAAGTTGGATTGGAACGGGTGGGAGGGGTGAGAGAGAAGTTGGATTGGAACGGGTGGGAGGGGTGAGAGAGAAGTTGGATTGGAACGGGTGGGAGGGGTGAGAGAGAAGTTGGATTGGAACGGGTGGGAGGGGTGAGAGAGAAGTTGGATTGGAACGGGTGGGAGGGGTGAGAGAGAAGTTGGATTGGAACGGGTGGGAGGGGTGAGAGAGAAGTTGGATTGGAACGGGTGGGAGGGGTGAGAGAGAAGTTGGATTGGAACGGGTGGGAGGGGTGAGAGAGAAGTTGGATTGGAACGGGTGGGAGGGGTGAGAGAGAAGTTGGATTGGAACGGGTGGGAGGGGTGAGAGAGAAGTTGGATTGGAACGGGTGGGAGGGGTGAGAGAGAAGTTGGATTGGAACGGGTGGGAGGGGTGAGAGAGAAGTTGGATTGGAACGGGTGGGAGGGGTGAGAGAGAAGTTGGATTGGAACGGGTGGGAGGGGTGAGAGAGAAGTTGGATTGGAACGGGTGGGAGGGGTGAGAGAGAAGTTGGATTGGAACGGGTGGGAGGGGTGAGAGAGAAGTTGGATTGGAACGGGTGGGAGGGGTGAGAGAGAAGTTGGATTGGAACGGGTGGGAGGGGTGAGAGAGAAGTTGGATTGGAACGGGTGGGAGGGGTGAGAGAGAAGTTGGATTGGAACGGGTGGGAGGGGTGAGAGAGAAGTTGGATTGGAACGGGTGGGAGGGGTGAGAGAGAAGTTGGATTGGAACGGGTGGGAGGGGTGAGAGAGAAGTTGGATTGGAACGGGTGGGAGGGGTGAGAGAGAAGTTGGATTGGAACGGGTGGGAGGGGTGAGAGAGAAGTTGGATTGGAACGGGTGGGAGGGGTGAGAGAGAAGTTGGATTGGAACGGGTGGGAGGGGTGAGAGAGAAGTTGGATTGGAACGGGTGGGAGGGGTGAGAGAGAAGTTGGATTGGAACGGGTGGGAGGGGTGAGAGAGAAGTTGGATTGGAACGGGTGGGAGGGGTGAGAGAGAAGTTGGATTGGAACGGGTGGGAGGGGTGAGAGAGAAGTTGGATTGGAACGGGTGGGAGGGGTGAGAGAGAAGTTGGATTGGAACGGGTGGGAGGGGTGAGAGAGAAGTTGGATTGGAACGGGTGGGAGGGGTGAGAGAGAAGTTGGATTGGAACGGGTGGGAGGGGTGAGAGAGAAGTTGGATTGGAACGGGTGGGAGGGGTGAGAGAGAAGTTGGATTGGAACGGGTGGGAGGGGTGAGAGAGAAGTTGGATTGGAACGGGTGGGAGGGGTGAGAGAGAAGTTGGATTGGAACGGGTGGGAGGGGTGAGAGAGAAGTTGGATTGGAACGGGTGGGAGGGGTGAGAGAGAAGTTGGATTGGAACGGGTGGGAGGGGTGAGAGAGAAGTTGGATTGGAACGGGTGGGAGGGGTGAGAGAGAAGTTGGATTGGAACGGGTGGGAGGGGTGAGAGAGAAGTTGGATTGGAACGGGTGGGAGGGGTGAGAGAGAAGTTGGATTGGAACGGGTGGGAGGGGTGAGAGAGAAGTTGGATTGGAACGGGTGGGAGGGGTGAGAGAGAAGTTGGATTGGAACGGGTGGGAGGGGTGAGAGAGAAGTTGGATTGGAACGGGTGGGAGGGGTGAGAGAGAAGTTGGATTGGAACGGGTGGGAGGGGTGAGAGAGAAGTTGGATTGGAACGGGTGGGAGGGGTGAGAGAGAAGTTGGATTGGAACGGGTGGGAGGGGTGAGAGAGAAGTTGGATTGGAACGGGTGGGAGGGGTGAGAGAGAAGTTGGATTGGAACGGGTGGGAGGGGTGAGAGAGAAGTTGGATTGGAACGGGTGGGAGGGGTGAGAGAGAAGTTGGATTGGAACGGGTGGGAGGGGTGAGAGAGAAGTTGGATTGGAACGGGTGGGAGGGGTGAGAGAGAAGTTGGATTGGAACGGGTGGGAGGGGTGAGAGAGAAGTTGGATTGGAACGGGTGGGAGGGGTGAGAGAGAAGTTGGATTGGAACGGGTGGGAGGGGTGAGAGAGAAGTTGGATTGGAACGGGTGGGAGGGGTGAGAGAGAAGTTGGATTGGAACGGGTGGGAGGGGTGAGAGAGAAGTTGGATTGGAACGGGTGGGAGGGGTGAGAGAGAAGTTGGATTGGAACGGGTGGGAGGGGTGAGAGAGAAGTTGGATTGGAACGGGTGGGAGGGGTGAGAGAGAAGTTGGATTGGAACGGGTGGGAGGGGTGAGAGAGAAGTTGGATTGGAACGGGTGGGAGGGGTGAGAGAGAAGTTGGATTGGAACGGGTGGGAGGGGTGAGAGAGAAGTTGGATTGGAACGGGTGGGAGGGGTGAGAGAGAAGTTGGATTGGAACGGGTGGGAGGGGTGAGAGAGAAGTTGGATTGGAACGGGTGGGAGGGGTGAGAGAGAAGTTGGATTGGAACGGGTGGGAGGGGTGAGAGAGAAGTTGGATTGGAACGGGTGGGAGGGGTGAGAGAGAAGTTGGATTGGAACGGGTGGGAGGGGTGAGAGAGAAGTTGGATTGGAACGGGTGGGAGGGGTGAGAGAGAAGTTGGATTGGAACGGGTGGGAGGGGTGAGAGAGAAGTTGGATTGGAACGGGTGGGAGGGGTGAGAGAGAAGTTGGATTGGAACGGGTGGGAGGGGTGAGAGAGAAGTTGGATTGGAACGGGTGGGAGGGGTGAGAGAGAAGTTGGATTGGAACGGGTGGGAGGGGTGAGAGAGAAGTTGGATTGGAACGGGTGGGAGGGGTGAGAGAGAAGTTGGATTGGAACGGGTGGGAGGGGTGAGAGAGAAGTTGGATTGGAACGGGTGGGAGGGGTGAGAGAGAAGTTGGATTGGAACGGGTGGGAGGGGTGAGAGAGAAGTTGGATTGGAACGGGTGGGAGGGGTGAGAGAGAAGTTGGATTGGAACGGGTGGGAGGGGTGAGAGAGAAGTTGGATTGGAACGGGTGGGAGGGGTGAGAGAGAAGTTGGATTGGAACGGGTGGGAGGGGTGAGAGAGAAGTTGGATTGGAACGGGTGGGAGGGGTGAGAGAGAAGTTGGATTGGAACGGGTGGGAGGGGTGAGAGAGAAGTTGGATTGGAACGGGTGGGAGGGGTGAGAGAGAAGTTGGATTGGAACGGGTGGGAGGGGTGAGAGAGAAGTTGGATTGGAACGGGTGGGAGGGGTGAGAGAGAAGTTGGATTGGAACGGGTGGGAGGGGTGAGAGAGAAGTTGGATTGGAACGGGTGGGAGGGGTGAGAGAGAAGTTGGATTGGAACGGGTGGGAGGGGTGAGAGAGAAGTTGGATTGGAACGGGTGGGAGGGGTGAGAGAGAAGTTGGATTGGAACGGGTGGGAGGGGTGAGAGAGAAGTTGGATTGGAACGGGTGGGAGGGGTGAGAGAGAAGTTGGATTGGAACGGGTGGGAGGGGTGAGAGAGAAGTTGGATTGGAACGGGTGGGAGGGGTGAGAGAGAAGTTGGATTGGAACGGGTGGGAGGGGTGAGAGAGAAGTTGGATTGGAACGGGTGGGAGGGGTGAGAGAGAAGTTGGATTGGAACGGGTGGGAGGGGTGAGAGAGAAGTTGGATTGGAACGGGTGGGAGGGGTGAGAGAGAAGTTGGATTGGAACGGGTGGGAGGGGTGAGAGAGAAGTTGGATTGGAACGGGTGGGAGGGGTGAGAGAGAAGTTGGATTGGAACGGGTGGGAGGGGTGAGAGAGAAGTTGGATTGGAACGGGTGGGAGGGGTGAGAGAGAAGTTGGATTGGAACGGGTGGGAGGGGTGAGAGAGAAGTTGGATTGGAACGGGTGGGAGGGGTGAGAGAGAAGTTGGATTGGAACGGGTGGGAGGGGTGAGAGAGAAGTTGGATTGGAACGGGTGGGAGGGGTGAGAGAGAAGTTGGATTGGAACGGGTGGGAGGGGTGAGAGAGAAGTTGGATTGGAACGGGTGGGAGGGGTGAGAGAGAAGTTGGATTGGAACGGGTGGGAGGGGTGAGAGAGAAGTTGGATTGGAACGGGTGGGAGGGGTGAGAGAGAAGTTGGATTGGAACGGGTGGGAGGGGTGAGAGAGAAGTTGGATTGGAACGGGTGGGAGGGGTGAGAGAGAAGTTGGATTGGAACGGGTGGGAGGGGTGAGAGAGAAGTTGGATTGGAACGGGTGGGAGGGGTGAGAGAGAAGTTGGATTGGAACGGGTGGGAGGGGTGAGAGAGAAGTTGGATTGGAACGGGTGGGAGGGGTGAGAGAGAAGTTGGATTGGAACGGGTGGGAGGGGTGAGAGAGAAGTTGGATTGGAACGGGTGGGAGGGGTGAGAGAGAAGTTGGATTGGAACGGGTGGGAGGGGTGAGAGAGAAGTTGGATTGGAACGGGTGGGAGGGGTGAGAGAGAAGTTGGATTGGAACGGGTGGGAGGGGTGAGAGAGAAGTTGGATTGGAACGGGTGGGAGGGGTGAGAGAGAAGTTGGATTGGAACGGGTGGGAGGGGTGAGAGAGAAGTTGGATTGGAACGGGTGGGAGGGGTGAGAGAGAAGTTGGATTGGAACGGGTGGGAGGGGTGAGAGAGAAGTTGGATTGGAACGGGTGGGAGGGGTGAGAGAGAAGTTGGATTGGAACGGGTGGGAGGGGTGAGAGAGAAGTTGGATTGGAACGGGTGGGAGGGGTGAGAGAGAAGTTGGATTGGAACGGGTGGGAGGGGTGAGAGAGAAGTTGGATTGGAACGGGTGGGAGGGGTGAGAGAGAAGTTGGATTGGAACGGGTGGGAGGGGTGAGAGAGAAGTTGGATTGGAACGGGTGGGAGGGGTGAGAGAGAAGTTGGATTGGAACGGGTGGGAGGGGTGAGAGAGAAGTTGGATTGGAACGGGTGGGAGGGGTGAGAGAGAAGTTGGATTGGAACGGGTGGGAGGGGTGAGAGAGAAGTTGGATTGGAACGGGTGGGAGGGGTGAGAGAGAAGTTGGATTGGAACGGGTGGGAGGGGTGAGAGAGAAGTTGGATTGGAACGGGTGGGAGGGGTGAGAGAGAAGTTGGATTGGAACGGGTGGGAGGGGTGAGAGAGAAGTTGGATTGGAACGGGTGGGAGGGGTGAGAGAGAAGTTGGATTGGAACGGGTGGGAGGGGTGAGAGAGAAGTTGGATTGGAACGGGTGGGAGGGGTGAGAGAGAAGTTGGATTGGAACGGGTGGGAGGGGTGAGAGAGAAGTTGGATTGGAACGGGTGGGAGGGGTGAGAGAGAAGTTGGATTGGAACGGGTGGGAGGGGTGAGAGAGAAGTTGGATTGGAACGGGTGGGAGGGGTGAGAGAGAAGTTGGATTGGAACGGGTGGGAGGGGTGAGAGAGAAGTTGGATTGGAACGGGTGGGAGGGGTGAGAGAGAAGTTGGATTGGAACGGGTGGGAGGGGTGAGAGAGAAGTTGGATTGGAACGGGTGGGAGGGGTGAGAGAGAAGTTGGATTGGAACGGGTGGGAGGGGTGAGAGAGAAGTTGGATTGGAACGGGTGGGAGGGGTGAGAGAGAAGTTGGATTGGAACGGGTGGGAGGGGTGAGAGAGAAGTTGGATTGGAACGGGTGGGAGGGGTGAGAGAGAAGTTGGATTGGAACGGGTGGGAGGGGTGAGAGAGAAGTTGGATTGGAACGGGTGGGAGGGGTGAGAGAGAAGTTGGATTGGAACGGGTGGGAGGGGTGAGAGAGAAGTTGGATTGGAACGGGTGGGAGGGGTGAGAGAGAAGTTGGATTGGAACGGGTGGGAGGGGTGAGAGAGAAGTTGGATTGGAACGGGTGGGAGGGGTGAGAGAGAAGTTGGATTGGAACGGGTGGGAGGGGTGAGAGAGAAGTTGGATTGGAACGGGTGGGAGGGGTGAGAGAGAAGTTGGATTGGAACGGGTGGGAGGGGTGAGAGAGAAGTTGGATTGGAACGGGTGGGAGGGGTGAGAGAGAAGTTGGATTGGAACGGGTGGGAGGGGTGAGAGAGAAGTTGGATTGGAACGGGTGGGAGGGGTGAGAGAGAAGTTGGATTGGAACGGGTGGGAGGGGTGAGAGAGAAGTTGGATTGGAACGGGTGGGAGGGGTGAGAGAGAAGTTGGATTGGAACGGGTGGGAGGGGTGAGAGAGAAGTTGGATTGGAACGGGTGGGAGGGGTGAGAGAGAAGTTGGATTGGAACGGGTGGGAGGGGTGAGAGAGAAGTTGGATTGGAACGGGTGGGAGGGGTGAGAGAGAAGTTGGATTGGAACGGGTGGGAGGGGTGAGAGAGAAGTTGGATTGGAACGGGTGGGAGGGGTGAGAGAGAAGTTGGATTGGAACGGGTGGGAGGGGTGAGAGAGAAGTTGGATTGGAACGGGTGGGAGGGGTGAGAGAGAAGTTGGATTGGAACGGGTGGGAGGGGTGAGAGAGAAGTTGGATTGGAACGGGTGGGAGGGGTGAGAGAGAAGTTGGATTGGAACGGGTGGGAGGGGTGAGAGAGAAGTTGGATTGGAACGGGTGGGAGGGGTGAGAGAGAAGTTGGATTGGAACGGGTGGGAGGGGTGAGAGAGAAGTTGGATTGGAACGGGTGGGAGGGGTGAGAGAGAAGTTGGATTGGAACGGGTGGGAGGGGTGAGAGAGAAGTTGGATTGGAACGGGTGGGAGGGGTGAGAGAGAAGTTGGATTGGAACGGGTGGGAGGGGTGAGAGAGAAGTTGGATTGGAACGGGTGGGAGGGGTGAGAGAGAAGTTGGATTGGAACGGGTGGGAGGGGTGAGAGAGAAGTTGGATTGGAACGGGTGGGAGGGGTGAGAGAGAAGTTGGATTGGAACGGGTGGGAGGGGTGAGAGAGAAGTTGGATTGGAACGGGTGGGAGGGGTGAGAGAGAAGTTGGATTGGAACGGGTGGGAGGGGTGAGAGAGAAGTTGGATTGGAACGGGTGGGAGGGGTGAGAGAGAAGTTGGATTGGAACGGGTGGGAGGGGTGAGAGAGAAGTTGGATTGGAACGGGTGGGAGGGGTGAGAGAGAAGTTGGATTGGAACGGGTGGGAGGGGTGAGAGAGAAGTTGGATTGGAACGGGTGGGAGGGGTGAGAGAGAAGTTGGATTGGAACGGGTGGGAGGGGTGAGAGAGAAGTTGGATTGGAACGGGTGGGAGGGGTGAGAGAGAAGTTGGATTGGAACGGGTGGGAGGGGTGAGAGAGAAGTTGGATTGGAACGGGTGGGAGGGGTGAGAGAGAAGTTGGATTGGAACGGGTGGGAGGGGTGAGAGAGAAGTTGGATTGGAACGGGTGGGAGGGGTGAGAGAGAAGTTGGATTGGAACGGGTGGGAGGGGTGAGAGAGAAGTTGGATTGGAACGGGTGGGAGGGGTGAGAGAGAAGTTGGATTGGAACGGGTGGGAGGGGTGAGAGAGAAGTTGGATTGGAACGGGTGGGAGGGGTGAGAGAGAAGTTGGATTGGAACGGGTGGGAGGGGTGAGAGAGAAGTTGGATTGGAACGGGTGGGAGGGGTGAGAGAGAAGTTGGATTGGAACGGGTGGGAGGGGTGAGAGAGAAGTTGGATTGGAACGGGTGGGAGGGGTGAGAGAGAAGTTGGATTGGAACGGGTGGGAGGGGTGAGAGAGAAGTTGGATTGGAACGGGTGGGAGGGGTGAGAGAGAAGTTGGATTGGAACGGGTGGGAGGGGTGAGAGAGAAGTTGGATTGGAACGGGTGGGAGGGGTGAGAGAGAAGTTGGATTGGAACGGGTGGGAGGGGTGAGAGAGAAGTTGGATTGGAACGGGTGGGAGGGGTGAGAGAGAAGTTGGATTGGAACGGGTGGGAGGGGTGAGAGAGAAGTTGGATTGGAACGGGTGGGAGGGGTGAGAGAGAAGTTGGATTGGAACGGGTGGGAGGGGTGAGAGAGAAGTTGGATTGGAACGGGTGGGAGGGGTGAGAGAGAAGTTGGATTGGAACGGGTGGGAGGGGTGAGAGAGAAGTTGGATTGGAACGGGTGGGAGGGGTGAGAGAGAAGTTGGATTGGAACGGGTGGGAGGGGTGAGAGAGAAGTTGGATTGGAACGGGTGGGAGGGGTGAGAGAGAAGTTGGATTGGAACGGGTGGGAGGGGTGAGAGAGAAGTTGGATTGGAACGGGTGGGAGGGGTGAGAGAGAAGTTGGATTGGAACGGGTGGGAGGGGTGAGAGAGAAGTTGGATTGGAACGGGTGGGAGGGGTGAGAGAGAAGTTGGATTGGAACGGGTGGGAGGGGTGAGAGAGAAGTTGGATTGGAACGGGTGGGAGGGGTGAGAGAGAAGTTGGATTGGAACGGGTGGGAGGGGTGAGAGAGAAGTTGGATTGGAACGGGTGGGAGGGGTGAGAGAGAAGTTGGATTGGAACGGGTGGGAGGGGTGAGAGAGAAGTTGGATTGGAACGGGTGGGAGGGGTGAGAGAGAAGTTGGATTGGAACGGGTGGGAGGGGTGAGAGAGAAGTTGGATTGGAACGGGTGGGAGGGGTGAGAGAGAAGTTGGATTGGAACGGGTGGGAGGGGTGAGAGAGAAGTTGGATTGGAACGGGTGGGAGGGGTGAGAGAGAAGTTGGATTGGAACGGGTGGGAGGGGTGAGAGAGAAGTTGGATTGGAACGGGTGGGAGGGGTGAGAGAGAAGTTGGATTGGAACGGGTGGGAGGGGTGAGAGAGAAGTTGGATTGGAACGGGTGGGAGGGGTGAGAGAGAAGTTGGATTGGAACGGGTGGGAGGGGTGAGAGAGAAGTTGGATTGGAACGGGTGGGAGGGGTGAGAGAGAAGTTGGATTGGAACGGGTGGGAGGGGTGAGAGAGAAGTTGGATTGGAACGGGTGGGAGGGGTGAGAGAGAAGTTGGATTGGAACGGGTGGGAGGGGTGAGAGAGAAGTTGGATTGGAACGGGTGGGAGGGGTGAGAGAGAAGTTGGATTGGAACGGGTGGGAGGGGTGAGAGAGAAGTTGGATTGGAACGGGTGGGAGGGGTGAGAGAGAAGTTGGATTGGAACGGGTGGGAGGGGTGAGAGAGAAGTTGGATTGGAACGGGTGGGAGGGGTGAGAGAGAAGTTGGATTGGAACGGGTGGGAGGGGTGAGAGAGAAGTTGGATTGGAACGGGTGGGAGGGGTGAGAGAGAAGTTGGATTGGAACGGGTGGGAGGGGTGAGAGAGAAGTTGGATTGGAACGGGTGGGAGGGGTGAGAGAGAAGTTGGATTGGAACGGGTGGGAGGGGTGAGAGAGAAGTTGGATTGGAACGGGTGGGAGGGGTGAGAGAGAAGTTGGATTGGAACGGGTGGGAGGGGTGAGAGAGAAGTTGGATTGGAACGGGTGGGAGGGGTGAGAGAGAAGTTGGATTGGAACGGGTGGGAGGGGTGAGAGAGAAGTTGGATTGGAACGGGTGGGAGGGGTGAGAGAGAAGTTGGATTGGAACGGGTGGGAGGGGTGAGAGAGAAGTTGGATTGGAACGGGTGGGAGGGGTGAGAGAGAAGTTGGATTGGAACGGGTGGGAGGGGTGAGAGAGAAGTTGGATTGGAACGGGTGGGAGGGGTGAGAGAGAAGTTGGATTGGAACGGGTGGGAGGGGTGAGAGAGAAGTTGGATTGGAACGGGTGGGAGGGGTGAGAGAGAAGTTGGATTGGAACGGGTGGGAGGGGTGAGAGAGAAGTTGGATTGGAACGGGTGGGAGGGGTGAGAGAGAAGTTGGATTGGAACGGGTGGGAGGGGTGAGAGAGAAGTTGGATTGGAACGGGTGGGAGGGGTGAGAGAGAAGTTGGATTGGAACGGGTGGGAGGGGTGAGAGAGAAGTTGGATTGGAACGGGTGGGAGGGGTGAGAGAGAAGTTGGATTGGAACGGGTGGGAGGGGTGAGAGAGAAGTTGGATTGGAACGGGTGGGAGGGGTGAGAGAGAAGTTGGATTGGAACGGGTGGGAGGGGTGAGAGAGAAGTTGGATTGGAACGGGTGGGAGGGGTGAGAGAGAAGTTGGATTGGAACGGGTGGGAGGGGTGAGAGAGAAGTTGGATTGGAACGGGTGGGAGGGGTGAGAGAGAAGTTGGATTGGAACGGGTGGGAGGGGTGAGAGAGAAGTTGGATTGGAACGGGTGGGAGGGGTGAGAGAGAAGTTGGATTGGAACGGGTGGGAGGGGTGAGAGAGAAGTTGGATTGGAACGGGTGGGAGGGGTGAGAGAGAAGTTGGATTGGAACGGGTGGGAGGGGTGAGAGAGAAGTTGGATTGGAACGGGTGGGAGGGGTGAGAGAGAAGTTGGATTGGAACGGGTGGGAGGGGTGAGAGAGAAGTTGGATTGGAACGGGTGGGAGGGGTGAGAGAGAAGTTGGATTGGAACGGGTGGGAGGGGTGAGAGAGAAGTTGGATTGGAACGGGTGGGAGGGGTGAGAGAGAAGTTGGATTGGAACGGGTGGGAGGGGTGAGAGAGAAGTTGGATTGGAACGGGTGGGAGGGGTGAGAGAGAAGTTGGATTGGAACGGGTGGGAGGGGTGAGAGAGAAGTTGGATTGGAACGGGTGGGAGGGGTGAGAGAGAAGTTGGATTGGAACGGGTGGGAGGGGTGAGAGAGAAGTTGGATTGGAACGGGTGGGAGGGGTGAGAGAGAAGTTGGATTGGAACGGGTGGGAGGGGTGAGAGAGAAGTTGGATTGGAACGGGTGGGAGGGGTGAGAGAGAAGTTGGATTGGAACGGGTGGGAGGGGTGAGAGAGAAGTTGGATTGGAACGGGTGGGAGGGGTGAGAGAGAAGTTGGATTGGAACGGGTGGGAGGGGTGAGAGAGAAGTTGGATTGGAACGGGTGGGAGGGGTGAGAGAGAAGTTGGATTGGAACGGGTGGGAGGGGTGAGAGAGAAGTTGGATTGGAACGGGTGGGAGGGGTGAGAGAGAAGTTGGATTGGAACGGGTGGGAGGGGTGAGAGAGAAGTTGGATTGGAACGGGTGGGAGGGGTGAGAGAGAAGTTGGATTGGAACGGGTGGGAGGGGTGAGAGAGAAGTTGGATTGGAACGGGTGGGAGGGGTGAGAGAGAAGTTGGATTGGAACGGGTGGGAGGGGTGAGAGAGAAGTTGGATTGGAACGGGTGGGAGGGGTGAGAGAGAAGTTGGATTGGAACGGGTGGGAGGGGTGAGAGAGAAGTTGGATTGGAACGGGTGGGAGGGGTGAGAGAGAAGTTGGATTGGAACGGGTGGGAGGGGTGAGAGAGAAGTTGGATTGGAACGGGTGGGAGGGGTGAGAGAGAAGTTGGATTGGAACGGGTGGGAGGGGTGAGAGAGAAGTTGGATTGGAACGGGTGGGAGGGGTGAGAGAGAAGTTGGATTGGAACGGGTGGGAGGGGTGAGAGAGAAGTTGGATTGGAACGGGTGGGAGGGGTGAGAGAGAAGTTGGATTGGAACGGGTGGGAGGGGTGAGAGAGAAGTTGGATTGGAACGGGTGGGAGGGGTGAGAGAGAAGTTGGATTGGAACGGGTGGGAGGGGTGAGAGAGAAGTTGGATTGGAACGGGTGGGAGGGGTGAGAGAGAAGTTGGATTGGAACGGGTGGGAGGGGTGAGAGAGAAGTTGGATTGGAACGGGTGGGAGGGGTGAGAGAGAAGTTGGATTGGAACGGGTGGGAGGGGTGAGAGAGAAGTTGGATTGGAACGGGTGGGAGGGGTGAGAGAGAAGTTGGATTGGAACGGGTGGGAGGGGTGAGAGAGAAGTTGGATTGGAACGGGTGGGAGGGGTGAGAGAGAAGTTGGATTGGAACGGGTGGGAGGGGTGAGAGAGAAGTTGGATTGGAACGGGTGGGAGGGGTGAGAGAGAAGTTGGATTGGAACGGGTGGGAGGGGTGAGAGAGAAGTTGGATTGGAACGGGTGGGAGGGGTGAGAGAGAAGTTGGATTGGAACGGGTGGGAGGGGTGAGAGAGAAGTTGGATTGGAACGGGTGGGAGGGGTGAGAGAGAAGTTGGATTGGAACGGGTGGGAGGGGTGAGAGAGAAGTTGGATTGGAACGGGTGGGAGGGGTGAGAGAGAAGTTGGATTGGAACGGGTGGGAGGGGTGAGAGAGAAGTTGGATTGGAACGGGTGGGAGGGGTGAGAGAGAAGTTGGATTGGAACGGGTGGGAGGGGTGAGAGAGAAGTTGGATTGGAACGGGTGGGAGGGGTGAGAGAGAAGTTGGATTGGAACGGGTGGGAGGGGTGAGAGAGAAGTTGGATTGGAACGGGTGGGAGGGGTGAGAGAGAAGTTGGATTGGAACGGGTGGGAGGGGTGAGAGAGAAGTTGGATTGGAACGGGTGGGAGGGGTGAGAGAGAAGTTGGATTGGAACGGGTGGGAGGGGTGAGAGAGAAGTTGGATTGGAACGGGTGGGAGGGGTGAGAGAGAAGTTGGATTGGAACGGGTGGGAGGGGTGAGAGAGAAGTTGGATTGGAACGGGTGGGAGGGGTGAGAGAGAAGTTGGATTGGAACGGGTGGGAGGGGTGAGAGAGAAGTTGGATTGGAACGGGTGGGAGGGGTGAGAGAGAAGTTGGATTGGAACGGGTGGGAGGGGTGAGAGAGAAGTTGGATTGGAACGGGTGGGAGGGGTGAGAGAGAAGTTGGATTGGAACGGGTGGGAGGGGTGAGAGAGAAGTTGGATTGGAACGGGTGGGAGGGGTGAGAGAGAAGTTGGATTGGAACGGGTGGGAGGGGTGAGAGAGAAGTTGGATTGGAACGGGTGGGAGGGGTGAGAGAGAAGTTGGATTGGAACGGGTGGGAGGGGTGAGAGAGAAGTTGGATTGGAACGGGTGGGAGGGGTGAGAGAGAAGTTGGATTGGAAACGGGTGGGAGGGGTGAGAGAGAAGTTGGATTGGAACGGGTGGGAGGGGTGAGAGAGAAGTTGGATTGGAACGGGTGGGAGGGGTGAGAGAGAAGTTGGATTGGAACGGGTGGGAGGGGGGAGAGAGAAGTTGGATTGGAACGGGTGGGAGGGGTGAGAGAGAAGTTGGATTGGAACGGGTGGGAGGGGTGAGAGAGAAGTTGGATTGGAACGGGTGGGAGGGGTGAGAGAGAAGTTGGATTGGAACGGGTGGGAGGGGTGAGAGAGAAGTTGGATTGGAACGGGTGGGAGGGGTGAGAGAGAAGTTGGATTGGAACGGGTGGGAGGGGTGAGAGAGAAGTTGGATTGGAACGGGTGGGAGGGGGTGAGAGAGAAGTTGGATTGGAACGGGTGGGAGGGGTGAGAGAGAAGTTGGATTGGAACGGGTGGGAGGGGTGAGAGAGAAGTTGGATTGGAACGGGTGGGAGGGGTGAGAGAGAAGTTGGATTGGAACGGGTGGGAGGGGTGAGAGAGAAGTTGGATTGGAACGGGTGGGAGGGGTGAGAGAGAAGTTGGATTGGAACGGGTGGGAGGGGTGAGAGAGAAGTTGGATTGGAACGGGTGGGAGGGGTGAGAGAGAAGTTGGATTGGAACGGGTGGGAGGGGTGAGAGAGAAGTTGGATTGGAACGGGTGGGAGGGGTGAGAGAGAAGTTGGATTGGAACGGGTGGGAGGGGTGAGAGAGAAGTTGGATTGGAACGGGGGGGAGGGGTGAGAGAGAAGTTGGATTGGAACGGGTGGGAGGGGTGAGAGAGAAGTTGGATTGGAACGGGTGGGAGGGGTGAGAGAGAGTGATGAACGGGTGGAGGGGAGAGAAGTTGGATTGGAACGGGTGGGAGGGGTGAGAGAGAAGTTGGATTGGAAACGGGTGGGAGGGGTGAGAGAGAAGTTGGATTGGAACGGGTGGGAGGGGTGAGAGAGAAGTTGGATTGGAACGGGTGGGAGGGGTGAGAGAGAAGTTGGATTGGAACGGGTGGGAGGGGTGAGAGAGAAGTTGGATTGGAACGGGTGGGAGGGGTGAGAGAGAAGTTGGATTGGAACGGGTGGGAGGGGTGAGAGAGAAGTTGGATTGGAACGGGTGGGAGGGGTGAGAGAGAAGTTGGATTGGAACGGGTGGGAGGGGTGAGAGAGAAGTTGGATTGGAACGGGTGGGAGGGGTGAGAGAGAAGTTGGATTGGAACGGGTGGGAGGGGTGAGAGAGAAGTTGGATTGGAACGGGTGGGAGGGGTGAGAGAGAAGTTGGATTGGAACGGGTGGGAGGGGTGAGAGAGAAGTTGGATTGGAACGGGTGGGAGGGGTGAGAGAGAAGTTGGATTGGAACGGGTGGGAGGGGTGAGAGAGAAGTTGGATTGGAACGGGTGGGAGGGGTGAGAGAGAAGTTGGATTGGAACGGGTGGGAGGGGTGAGAGAGGAAGTTGGATTGGAACGGGTGGGAGGGGTGAGAGAGAAGTTGGATTGGAACGGGTGGGAGGGGTGAGAGAGAAGTTGGATTGGAACGGGTGGGAGGGGTGAGAGAGAAGTTGGATTGGAACGGGTGGGAGGGGTGAGAGAGAAGTTGGATTGGAACGGGTGGGAGGGGTGAGAGAGAAGTTGGATTGGAACGGGTGGGAGGGGTGAGAGAGAAGTTGGATTGGAACGGGTGGGAGGGGTGAGAGAGAAGTTGGATTGGAACGGGTGGGAGGGGTGAGAGAGAAGTTGGATTGGAACGGGTGGGAGGGGTGAGAGAGAAGTTGGATTGGAACGGGTGGGAGGGGTGAGAGAGAAGTTGGATTGGAACGGGTGGGAGGGGTGAGAGAGAAGTTGGATTGGAACGGGTGGGAGGGGTGAGAGAGAAGTTGGATTGGAACGGGTGGGAGGGGTGAGAGAGAAGTTGGATTGGAACGGGTGGGAGGGGTGAGAGAGAAGTTGGATTGGAACGGGTGGGGAGGGGGTGAGAGGAGAAGTTGGATTGGAACGGGTGGGAGGGGTGAGAGAGAAGTTGGATTGGAACGGGTGGGAGGGGTGAGAGAGAAGTTGGATTGGAACGGGTGGGAGGGGTGAGAGAGAAGTTGGATTGGAACGGGTGGGAGGGGTGAGAGAGAAGTTGGATTGGAACGGGTGGGAGGGGTGAGAGAGAAGTTGGATTGGAACGGGTGGGAGGGGTGAGAGAGAAGTTGGATTGGAACGGGTGGGAGGGGTGAGAGAGAAGTTGGATTGGAACGGGTGGGAGGGGTGAGAGAGAAGTTGGATTGGAACGGGTGGGAGGGGTGAGAGAGAAGTTGGATTGGAACGGGTGGGAGGGGTGAGAGAGAAGTTGGATTGGAACGGGTGGGAGGGGTGAGAGAGAAGTTGGATTGGAACGGGTGGGAGGGGTGAGAGAGAAGTTGGATTGGAACGGGTGGGAGGGGTGAGAGAGAAGTTGGATTGGAACGGGTGGGAGGGGTGAGAGAGAAGTTGGATTGGAACGGGTGGGAGGGGTGAGAGAGAAGTTGGATTGGAACGGGTGGGAGGGGTGAGAGAGAAGTTGGATTGGAACGGGTGGGAGGGGTGAGAGAGAAGTTGGATTGGAACGGGTGGGAGGGGTGAGAGAGAAGTTGGATTGGAACGGGTGGGAGGGGTGAGAGAGAAGTTGGATTGGAACGGGTGGGAGGGGTGAGAGAGAAGTTGGATTGGAACGGGTGGGAGGGGTGAGAGAGAAGTTGGATTGGAACGGGTGGGAGGGGTGAGAGAGAAGTTGGATTGGAACGGGTGGGAGGGGTGAGAGAGAAGTTGGATTGGAACGGGTGGGAGGGGTGAGAGAGAAGTTGGATTGGAACGGGTGGGAGGGGTGAGAGAGAAGTTGGATTGGAACGGGTGGGAGGGGTGAGAGAGAGTTGATTGAACGGGTGGGAGGGGAGAGAAGTTGGATTGGAACGGGTGGGCAGGGGTGAGAGAGAAGTTGGATTGGAACGGGTGGGAGGGGTGAGAGAGAAGTTGGATTGGAACGGGTGGGAGGGGTGAGAGAGAAGTTGGATTGGAACGGGTGGGAGGGGTGAGAGAGAAGTTGGATTGGAACGGGTGGGAGGGGTGAGAGAGAAGTTGGATTGGAACGGGTGGGAGGGGTGAGAGAGAAGTTGGATTGGAACGGGTGGGAGGGGTGAGAGAGAAGTTGGATTGGAACGGGTGGGAGGGGTGAGAGAGAAGTTGGATTGGAACGGGTGGGAGGGGTGAGAGAGAAGTTGGATTGGAACGGGTGGGAGGGGTGAGAGAGAAGTTGGATTGGAAACGGGTGGGAGGGGTGAGAGAGAAGTTGGATTGGAACGGGTGGGAGGGGTGAGAGAGAAGTTGGATTGGAACGGGTGGGAGGGGTGAGAGAGAAGTTGGATTGGAACGGGTGGGAGGGGTGAGAGAGAAGTTGGATTGGAACGGGTGGGAGGGGTGAGAGAGAAGTTGGATTGGAACGGGTGGGAGGGGTGAGAGAGAAGTTGGATTGGAACGGGTGGGAGGGGTGAGAGAGAAGTTGGATTGGAACGGGTGGAGGGGTGAGAGAGAAGTTGGATTGGAACGGGTGGGAGGGGTGAGAGAGAAGTTGGATTGGAACGGGTGGGAGGGGTGAGAGAGAAGTTGGATTGGAACGGGTGGGAGGGGTGAGAGAGAAGTTGGATTGGAACGGGTGGGAGGGGTGAGAGAGAAGTTGGATTGGAACGGGTGGGAGGGGTGAGAGAGAAGTTGGATTGGAACGGGTGGGAGGGGTGAGAGAGAAGTTGGATTGGAACGGGTGGGAGGGGTGAGAGAGAAGTTGGATTGGAACGGGTGGGAGGGGTGAGAGAGAAGTTGGATTGGAACGGGTGGGAGGGGTGAGAGAGAAGTTGGATTGGAACGGGTGGGAGGGGTGAGAGAGAAGTTGGATTGGAACGGGTGGGAGGGGTGAGAGAGAAGTTGGATTGGAACGGGTGGGAGGGGTGAGAGAGAAGTTGGATTGGAACGGGTGGGAGGGGTGAGAGAGAAGTTGGATTGGAACGGGTGGGAGGGGTGAGAGAGAAGTTGGATTGGAACGGGTGGGAGGGGTGAGAGAGAAGTTGGATTGGAACGGGTGGGAGGGGTGAGAGAGAAGTTGGATTGGAACGGGTGGGAGGGGTGAGAGAGAAGTTGGATTGGAACGGGTGGGAGGGGTGAGAGAGAAGTTGGATTGGAACGGGTGGGAGGGGTGAGAGAGAAGTTGGATTGGAACGGGTGGGAGGGGTGAGAGAGAAGTTGGATTGGAACGGGTGGGAGGGGTGAGAGAGAAGTTGGATTGGAACGGGTGGGAGGGGTGAGAGAGAAGTTGGATTGGAACGGGTGGGAGGGGTGAGAGAGAAGTTGGATTGGAACGGGTGGGAGGGGTGAGAGAGAAGTTGGATTGGAACGGGTGGGAGGGGTGAGAGAGAAGTTGGATTGGAACGGGTGGGAGGGGTGAGAGAGAAGTTGGATTGGAACGGGTGGGAGGGGTGAGAGAGAAGTTGGATTGGAACGGGTGGGAGGGGTGAGAGAGAAGTTGGATTGGAACGGGTGGGAGGGGTGAGAGAGAAGTTGGATTGGAACGGGTGGGAGGGGTGAGAGAGAAGTTGGATTGGAACGGGTGGGAGGGGTGAGAGAGAAGTTGGATTGGAACGGGTGGGAGGGGTGAGAGAGAAGTTGGATTGGAACGGGTGGGAGGGGTGAGAGAGAAGTTGGATTGGAACGGGTGGGAGGGGTGAGAGAGAAGTTGGATTGGAACGGGTGGGAGGGGTGAGAGAGAAGTTGGATTGGAACGGGTGGGAGGGGTGAGAGAGAAGTTGGATTGGAACGGGTGGGAGGGGTGAGAGAGAAGTTGGATTGGAACGGGTGGGAGGGGTGAGAGAGAAGTTGGATTGGAACGGGTGGGAGGGGTGAGAGAGAAGTTGGATTGGAACGGGTGGGAGGGGTGAGAGAGAAGTTGGATTGGAACGGGTGGGAGGGGTGAGAGAGAAGTTGGATTGGAACGGGTGGGAGGGGTGAGAGAGAAGTTGGATTGGAACGGGTGGGAGGGGTGAGAGAGAAGTTGGATTGGAACGGGTGGGAGGGGTGAGAGAGAAGTTGGATTGGAACGGGTGGGAGGGGTGAGAGAGAAGTTGGATTGGAACGGGTGGGAGGGGTGAGAGAGAAGTTGGATTGGAACGGGTGGGAGGGGTGAGAGAGAAGTTGGATTGGAACGGGTGGGAGGGGTGAGAGAGAAGTTGGATTGGAACGGGTGGGAGGGGTGAGAGAGAAGTTGGATTGGAACGGGTGGGAGGGGTGAGAGAGAAGTTGGATTGGAACGGGTGGGAGGGGTGAGAGAGAAGTTGGATTGGAACGGGTGGGAGGGGTGAGAGAGAAGTTGGATTGGAACGGGTGGGAGGGGTGAGAGAGAAGTTGGATTGGAACGGGTGGGAGGGGTGAGAGAGAAGTTGGATTGGAACGGGTGGGAGGGGTGAGAGAGAAGTTGGATTGGAACGGGTGGGAGGGGTGAGAGAGAAGTTGGATTGGAACGGGTGGGAGGGGTGAGAGAGAAGTTGGATTGGAACGGGTGGGAGGGGTGAGAGAGAAGTTGGATTGGAACGGGTGGGAGGGGTGAGAGAGAAGTTGGATTGGAACGGGTGGGAGGGGTGAGAGAGAAGTTGGATTGGAACGGGTGGGAGGGGTGAGAGAGAAGTTGGATTGGAACGGGTGGGAGGGGTGAGAGAGAAGTTGGATTGGAACGGGTGGGAGGGGTGAGAGAGAAGTTGGATTGGAACGGGTGGGAGGGGTGAGAGAGAAGTTGGATTGGAACGGGTGGGAGGGGTGAGAGAGAAGTTGGATTGGAACGGGTGGGAGGGGTGAGAGAGAAGTTGGATTGGAACGGGTGGGAGGGGTGAGAGAGAAGTTGGATTGGAACGGGTGGGAGGGGTGAGAGAGAAGTTGGATTGGAACGGGTGGGAGGGGTGAGAGAGAAGTTGGATTGGAACGGGTGGGAGGGGTGAGAGAGAAGTTGGATTGGAACGGGTGGGAGGGGTGAGAGAGAAGTTGGATTGGAACGGGTGGGAGGGGTGAGAGAGAAGTTGGATTGGAACGGGTGGGAGGGGTGAGAGAGAAGTTGGATTGGAACGGGTGGGAGGGGTGAGAGAGAAGTTGGATTGGAACGGGTGGGAGGGGTGAGAGAGAAGTTGGATTGGAACGGGTGGGAGGGGTGAGAGAGAAGTTGGATTGGAACGGGTGGGAGGGGTGAGAGAGAAGTTGGATTGGAACGGGTGGGAGGGGTGAGAGAGAAGTTGGATTGGAACGGGTGGGAGGGGTGAGAGAGAAGTTGGATTGGAACGGGTGGGAGGGGTGAGAGAGAAGTTGGATTGGAACGGGTGGGAGGGGTGAGAGAGAAGTTGGATTGGAACGGGTGGGAGGGGTGAGAGAGAAGTTGGATTGGAACGGGTGGGAGGGGTGAGAGAGAAGTTGGATTGGAACGGGTGGGAGGGGTGAGAGAGAAGTTGGATTGGAACGGGTGGGAGGGGTGAGAGAGAAGTTGGATTGGAACGGGTGGGAGGGGTGAGAGAGAAGTTGGATTGGAACGGGTGGGAGGGGTGAGAGAGAAGTTGGATTGGAACGGGTGGGAGGGGTGAGAGAGAAGTTGGATTGGAACGGGTGGGAGGGGTGAGAGAGAAGTTGGATTGGAACGGGTGGGAGGGGTGAGAGAGAAGTTGGATTGGAACGGGTGGGAGGGGTGAGAGAGAAGTTGGATTGGAACGGGTGGGAGGGGTGAGAGAGAAGTTGGATTGGAACGGGTGGGAGGGGTGAGAGAGAAGTTGGATTGGAACGGGTGGGAGGGGTGAGAGAGAAGTTGGATTGGAACGGGTGGGAGGGGTGAGAGAGAAGTTGGATTGGAACGGGTGGGAGGGGTGAGAGAGAAGTTGGATTGGAACGGGTGGGAGGGGTGAGAGAGAAGTTGGATTGGAACGGGTGGGAGGGGTGAGAGAGAAGTTGGATTGGAACGGGTGGGAGGGGTGAGAGAGAAGTTGGATTGGAACGGGTGGGAGGGGTGAGAGAGAAGTTGGATTGGAACGGGTGGGAGGGGTGAGAGAGAAGTTGGATTGGAACGGGTGGGAGGGGTGAGAGAGAAGTTGGATTGGAACGGGTGGGAGGGGTGAGAGAGAAGTTGGATTGGAACGGGTGGGAGGGGTGAGAGAGAAGTTGGATTGGAACGGGTGGGAGGGGTGAGAGAGAAGTTGGATTGGAACGGGTGGGAGGGGTGAGAGAGAAGTTGGATTGGAACGGGTGGGAGGGGTGAGAGAGAAGTTGGATTGGAACGGGTGGGAGGGGTGAGAGAGAAGTTGGATTGGAACGGGTGGGAGGGGTGAGAGAGAAGTTGGATTGGAACGGGTGGGAGGGGTGAGAGAGAAGTTGGATTGGAACGGGTGGGAGGGGTGAGAGAGAAGTTGGATTGGAACGGGTGGGAGGGGTGAGAGAGAAGTTGGATTGGAACGGGTGGGAGGGGTGAGAGAGAAGTTGGATTGGAACGGGTGGGAGGGGTGAGAGAGAAGTTGGATTGGAACGGGTGGGAGGGGTGAGAGAGAAGTTGGATTGGAACGGGTGGGAGGGGTGAGAGAGAAGTTGGATTGGAACGGGTGGGAGGGGTGAGAGAGAAGTTGGATTGGAACGGGTGGGAGGGGTGAGAGAGAAGTTGGATTGGAACGGGTGGGAGGGGTGAGAGAGAAGTTGGATTGGAACGGGTGGGAGGGGTGAGAGAGAAGTTGGATTGGAACGGGTGGGAGGGGTGAGAGAGAAGTTGGATTGGAACGGGTGGGAGGGGTGAGAGAGAAGTTGGATTGGAACGGGTGGGAGGGGTGAGAGAGAAGTTGGATTGGAACGGGTGGGAGGGGTGAGAGAGAAGTTGGATTGGAACGGGTGGGAGGGGTGAGAGAGAAGTTGGATTGGAACGGGTGGGAGGGGTGAGAGAGAAGTTGGATTGGAACGGGTGGGAGGGGTGAGAGAGAAGTTGGATTGGAACGGGTGGGAGGGGTGAGAGAGAAGTTGGATTGGAACGGGTGGGAGGGGTGAGAGAGAAGTTGGATTGGAACGGGTGGGAGGGGTGAGAGAGAAGTTGGATTGGAACGGGTGGGAGGGGTGAGAGAGAAGTTGGATTGGAACGGGTGGGAGGGGTGAGAGAGAAGTTGGATTGGAACGGGTGGGAGGGGTGAGAGAGAAGTTGGATTGGAACGGGTGGGAGGGGTGAGAGAGAAGTTGGATTGGAACGGGTGGGAGGGGTGAGAGAGAAGTTGGATTGGAACGGGTGGGAGGGGTGAGAGAGAAGTTGGATTGGAACGGGTGGGAGGGGTGAGAGAGAAGTTGGATTGGAACGGGTGGGAGGGGTGAGAGAGAAGTTGGATTGGAACGGGTGGGAGGGGTGAGAGAGAAGTTGGATTGGAACGGGTGGGAGGGGTGAGAGAGAAGTTGGATTGGAACGGGTGGGAGGGGTGAGAGAGAAGTTGGATTGGAACGGGTGGGAGGGGTGAGAGAGAAGTTGGATTGGAACGGGTGGGAGGGGTGAGAGAGAAGTTGGATTGGAACGGGTGGGAGGGGTGAGAGAGAAGTTGGATTGGAACGGGTGGGAGGGGTGAGAGAGAAGTTGGATTGGAACGGGTGGGAGGGGTGAGAGAGAAGTTGGATTGGAACGGGTGGGAGGGGTGAGAGAGAAGTTGGATTGGAACGGGTGGGAGGGGTGA
This sequence comes from Closterium sp. Naga37s-1, assembly GCA_947471745.1. Taxonomy (NCBI): domain Eukaryota; kingdom Viridiplantae; phylum Streptophyta; class Zygnematophyceae; order Desmidiales; family Closteriaceae; genus Closterium; species Closterium sp. Naga37s-1. Next base: position 25,673 of record CANJKZ010000714.1, on the reverse strand, counting down.
GAGAGAAGTTGGATTGGAACGGGTGGGAGGGGTGAGAGAGAAGTTGGATTGGAACGGGTGGGAGGGGTGAGAGAGAAGTTGGATTGGAACGGGTGGGAGGGGTGAGAGAGAAGTTGGATTGGAACGGGTGGGAGGGGTGAGAGAGAAGTTGGATTGGAACGGGTGGGAGGGGTGAGAGAGAAGTTGGATTGGAACGGGTGGGAGGGGTGAGAGAGAAGTTGGATTGGAACGGGTGGGAGGGGTGAGAGAGAAGTTGGATTGGAACGGGTGGGAGGGGTGAGAGAGAAGTTGGATTGGAACGGGTGGGAGGGGTGAGAGAGAAGTTGGATTGGAACGGGTGGGAGGGGTGAGAGAGAAGTTGGATTGGAACGGGTGGGAGGGGTGAGAGAGAAGTTGGATTGGAACGGGTGGGAGGGGTGAGAGAGAAGTTGGATTGGAACGGGTGGGAGGGGTGAGAGAGAAGTTGGATTGGAACGGGTGGGAGGGGTGAGAGAGAAGTTGGATTGGAACGGGTGGGAGGGGTGAGAGAGAAGTTGGATTGGAACGGGTGGGAGGGGTGAGAGAGAAGTTGGATTGGAACGGGTGGGAGGGGTGAGAGAGAAGTTGGATTGGAACGGGTGGGAGGGGTGAGAGAGAAGTTGGATTGGAACGGGTGGGAGGGGTGAGAGAGAAGTTGGATTGGAACGGGTGGGAGGGGTGAGAGAGAAGTTGGATTGGAACGGGTGGGAGGGGTGAGAGAGAAGTTGGATTGGAACGGGTGGGAGGGGTGAGAGAGAAGTTGGATTGGAACGGGTGGGAGGGGTGAGAGAGAAGTTGGATTGGAACGGGTGGGAGGGGTGAGAGAGAAGTTGGATTGGAACGGGTGGGAGGGGTGAGAGAGAAGTTGGATTGGAACGGGTGGGAGGGGTGAGAGAGAAGTTGGATTGGAACGGGTGGGAGGGGTGAGAGAGAAGTTGGATTGGAACGGGTGGGAGGGGTGAGAGAGAAGTTGGATTGGAACGGGTGGGAGGGGTGAGAGAGAAGTTGGATTGGAACGGGTGGGAGGGGTGAGAGAGAAGTTGGATTGGAACGGGTGGGAGGGGTGAGAGAGAAGTTGGATTGGAACGGGTGGGAGGGGTGAGAGAGAAGTTGGATTGGAACGGGTGGGAGGGGTGAGAGAGAAGTTGGATTGGAACGGGTGGGAGGGGTGAGAGAGAAGTTGGATTGGAACGGGTGGGAGGGGTGAGAGAGAAGTTGGATTGGAACGGGTGGGAGGGGTGAGAGAGAAGTTGGATTGGAACGGGTGGGAGGGGTGAGAGAGAAGTTGGATTGGAACGGGTGGGAGGGGTGAGAGAGAAGTTGGATTGGAACGGGTGGGAGGGGTGAGAGAGAAGTTGGATTGGAACGGGTGGGAGGGGTGAGAGAGAAGTTGGATTGGAACGGGTGGGAGGGGTGAGAGAGAAGTTGGATTGGAACGGGTGGGAGGGGTGAGAGAGAAGTTGGATTGGAACGGGTGGGAGGGGTGAGAGAGAAGTTGGATTGGAACGGGTGGGAGGGGTGAGAGAGAAGTTGGATTGGAACGGGTGGGAGGGGTGAGAGAGAAGTTGGATTGGAACGGGTGGGAGGGGTGAGAGAGAAGTTGGATTGGAACGGGTGGGAGGGGTGAGAGAGAAGTTGGATTGGAACGGGTGGGAGGGGTGAGAGAGAAGTTGGATTGGAACGGGTGGGAGGGGTGAGAGAGAAGTTGGATTGGAACGGGTGGGAGGGGTGAGAGAGAAGTTGGATTGGAACGGGTGGGAGGGGTGAGAGAGAAGTTGGATTGGAACGGGTGGGAGGGGTGAGAGAGAAGTTGGATTGGAACGGGTGGGAGGGGTGAGAGAGAAGTTGGATTGGAACGGGTGGGAGGGGTGAGAGAGAAGTTGGATTGGAACGGGTGGGAGGGGTGAGAGAGAAGTTGGATTGGAACGGGTGGGAGGGGTGAGAGAGAAGTTGGATTGGAACGGGTGGGAGGGGTGAGAGAGAAGTTGGATTGGAACGGGTGGGAGGGGTGAGAGAGAAGTTGGATTGGAACGGGTGGGAGGGGTGAGAGAGAAGTTGGATTGGAACGGGTGGGAGGGGTGAGAGAGAAGTTGGATTGGAACGGGTGGGAGGGGTGAGAGAGAAGTTGGATTGGAACGGGTGGGAGGGGTGAGAGAGAAGTTGGATTGGAACGGGTGGGAGGGGTGAGAGAGAAGTTGGATTGGAACGGGTGGGAGGGGTGAGAGAGAAGTTGGATTGGAACGGGTGGGAGGGGTGAGAGAGAAGTTGGATTGGAACGGGTGGGAGGGGTGAGAGAGAAGTTGGATTGGAACGGGTGGGAGGGGTGAGAGAGAAGTTGGATTGGAACGGGTGGGAGGGGTGAGAGAGAAGTTGGATTGGAACGGGTGGGAGGGGTGAGAGAGAAGTTGGATTGGAACGGGTGGGAGGGGTGAGAGAGAAGTTGGATTGGAACGGGTGGGAGGGGTGAGAGAGAAGTTGGATTGGAACGGGTGGGAGGGGTGAGAGAGAAGTTGGATTGGAACGGGTGGGAGGGGTGAGAGAGAAGTTGGATTGGAACGGGTGGGAGGGGTGAGAGAGAAGTTGGATTGGAACGGGTGGGAGGGGTGAGAGAGAAGTTGGATTGGAACGGGTGGGAGGGGTGAGAGAGAAGTTGGATTGGAACGGGTGGGAGGGGTGAGAGAGAAGTTGGATTGGAACGGGTGGGAGGGGTGAGAGAGAAGTTGGATTGGAACGGGTGGGAGGGGTGAGAGAGAAGTTGGATTGGAACGGGTGGGAGGGGTGAGAGAGAAGTTGGATTGGAACGGGTGGGAGGGGTGAGAGAGAAGTTGGATTGGAACGGGTGGGAGGGGTGAGAGAGAAGTTGGATTGGAACGGGTGGGAGGGGTGAGAGAGAAGTTGGATTGGAACGGGTGGGAGGGGTGAGAGAGAAGTTGGATTGGAACGGGTGGGAGGGGTGAGAGAGAAGTTGGATTGGAACGGGTGGGAGGGGTGAGAGAGAAGTTGGATTGGAACGGGTGGGAGGGGTGAGAGAGAAGTTGGATTGGAACGGGTGGGAGGGGTGAGAGAGAAGTTGGATTGGAACGGGTGGGAGGGGTGAGAGAGAAGTTGGATTGGAACGGGTGGGAGGGGTGAGAGAGAAGTTGGATTGGAACGGGTGGGAGGGGTGAGAGAGAAGTTGGATTGGAACGGGTGGGAGGGGTGAGAGAGAAGTTGGATTGGAACGGGTGGGAGGGGTGAGAGAGAAGTTGGATTGGAACGGGTGGGAGGGGTGAGAGAGAAGTTGGATTGGAACGGGTGGGAGGGGTGAGAGAGAAGTTGGATTGGAACGGGTGGGAGGGGTGAGAGAGAAGTTGGATTGGAACGGGTGGGAGGGGTGAGAGAGAAGTTGGATTGGAACGGGTGGGAGGGGTGAGAGAGAAGTTGGATTGGAACGGGTGGGAGGGGTGAGAGAGAAGTTGGATTGGAACGGGTGGGAGGGGTGAGAGAGAAGTTGGATTGGAACGGGTGGGAGGGGTGAGAGAGAAGTTGGATTGGAACGGGTGGGAGGGGTGAGAGAGAAGTTGGATTGGAACGGGTGGGAGGGGTGAGAGAGAAGTTGGATTGGAACGGGTGGGAGGGGTGAGAGAGAAGTTGGATTGGAACGGGTGGGAGGGGTGAGAGAGAAGTTGGATTGGAACGGGTGGGAGGGGTGAGAGAGAAGTTGGATTGGAACGGGTGGGAGGGGTGAGAGAGAAGTTGGATTGGAACGGGTGGGAGGGGTGAGAGAGAAGTTGGATTGGAACGGGTGGGAGGGGTGAGAGAGAAGTTGGATTGGAACGGGTGGGAGGGGTGAGAGAGAAGTTGGATTGGAACGGGTGGGAGGGGTGAGAGAGAAGTTGGATTGGAACGGGTGGGAGGGGTGAGAGAGAAGTTGGATTGGAACGGGTGGGAGGGGTGAGAGAGAAGTTGGATTGGAACGGGTGGGAGGGGTGAGAGAGAAGTTGGATTGGAACGGGTGGGAGGGGTGAGAGAGAAGTTGGATTGGAACGGGTGGGAGGGGTGAGAGAGAAGTTGGATTGGAACGGGTGGGAGGGGTGAGAGAGAAGTTGGATTGGAACGGGTGGGAGGGGTGAGAGAGAAGTTGGATTGGAACGGGTGGGAGGGGTGAGAGAGAAGTTGGATTGGAACGGGTGGGAGGGGTGAGAGAGAAGTTGGATTGGAACGGGTGGGAGGGGTGAGAGAGAAGTTGGATTGGAACGGGTGGGAGGGGTGAGAGAGAAGTTGGATTGGAACGGGTGGGAGGGGTGAGAGAGAAGTTGGATTGGAACGGGTGGGAGGGGTGAGAGAGAAGTTGGATTGGAACGGGTGGGAGGGGTGAGAGAGAAGTTGGATTGGAACGGGTGGGAGGGGTGAGAGAGAAGTTGGATTGGAACGGGTGGGAGGGGTGAGAGAGAAGTTGGATTGGAACGGGTGGGAGGGGTGAGAGAGAAGTTGGATTGGAACGGGTGGGAGGGGTGAGAGAGAAGTTGGATTGGAACGGGTGGGAGGGGTGAGAGAGAAGTTGGATTGGAACGGGTGGGAGGGGTGAGAGAGAAGTTGGATTGGAACGGGTGGGAGGGGTGAGAGAGAAGTTGGATTGGAACGGGTGGGAGGGGTGAGAGAGAAGTTGGATTGGAACGGGTGGGAGGGGTGAGAGAGAAGTTGGATTGGAACGGGTGGGAGGGGTGAGAGAGAAGTTGGATTGGAACGGGTGGGAGGGGTGAGAGAGAAGTTGGATTGGAACGGGTGGGAGGGGTGAGAGAGAAGTTGGATTGGAACGGGTGGGAGGGGTGAGAGAGAAGTTGGATTGGAACGGGTGGGAGGGGTGAGAGAGAAGTTGGATTGGAACGGGTGGGAGGGGTGAGAGAGAAGTTGGATTGGAACGGGTGGGAGGGGTGAGAGAGAAGTTGGATTGGAACGGGTGGGAGGGGTGAGAGAGAAGTTGGATTGGAACGGGTGGGAGGGGTGAGAGAGAAGTTGGATTGGAACGGGTGGGAGGGGTGAGAGAGAAGTTGGATTGGAACGGGTGGGAGGGGTGAGAGAGAAGTTGGATTGGAACGGGTGGGAGGGGTGAGAGAGAAGTTGGATTGGAACGGGTGGGAGGGGTGAGAGAGAAGTTGGATTGGAACGGGTGGGAGGGGTGAGAGAGAAGTTGGATTGGAACGGGTGGGAGGGGTGAGAGAGAAGTTGGATTGGAACGGGTGGGAGGGGTGAGAGAGAAGTTGGATTGGAACGGGTGGGAGGGGTGAGAGAGAAGTTGGATTGGAACGGGTGGGAGGGGTGAGAGAGAAGTTGGATTGGAACGGGTGGGAGGGGTGAGAGAGAAGTTGGATTGGAACGGGTGGGAGGGGTGAGAGAGAAGTTGGATTGGAACGGGTGGGAGGGGTGAGAGAGAAGTTGGATTGGAACGGGTGGGAGGGGTGAGAGAGAAGTTGGATTGGAACGGGTGGGAGGGGTGAGAGAGAAGTTGGATTGGAACGGGTGGGAGGGGTGAGAGAGAAGTTGGATTGGAACGGGTGGGAGGGGTGAGAGAGAAGTTGGATTGGAACGGGTGGGAGGGGTGAGAGAGAAGTTGGATTGGAACGGGTGGGAGGGGTGAGAGAGAAGTTGGATTGGAACGGGTGGGAGGGGTGAGAGAGAAGTTGGATTGGAACGGGTGGGAGGGGTGAGAGAGAAGTTGGATTGGAACGGGTGGGAGGGGTGAGAGAGAAGTTGGATTGGAACGGGTGGGAGGGGTGAGAGAGAAGTTGGATTGGAACGGGTGGGAGGGGTGAGAGAGAAGTTGGATTGGAACGGGTGGGAGGGGTGAGAGAGAAGTTGGATTGGAACGGGTGGGAGGGGTGAGAGAGAAGTTGGATTGGAACGGGTGGGAGGGGTGAGAGAGAAGTTGGATTGGAACGGGTGGGAGGGGTGAGAGAGAAGTTGGATTGGAACGGGTGGGAGGGGTGAGAGAGAAGTTGGATTGGAACGGGTGGGAGGGGTGAGAGAGAAGTTGGATTGGAACGGGTGGGAGGGGTGAGAGAGAAGTTGGATTGGAACGGGTGGGAGGGGTGAGAGAGAAGTTGGATTGGAACGGGTGGGAGGGGTGAGAGAGAAGTTGGATTGGAACGGGTGGGAGGGGTGAGAGAGAAGTTGGATTGGAACGGGTGGGAGGGGTGAGAGAGAAGTTGGATTGGAACGGGTGGGAGGGGTGAGAGAGAAGTTGGATTGGAACGGGTGGGAGGGGTGAGAGAGAAGTTGGATTGGAACGGGTGGGAGGGGTGAGAGAGAAGTTGGATTGGAACGGGTGGGAGGGGTGAGAGAGAAGTTGGATTGGAACGGGTGGGAGGGGTGAGAGAGAAGTTGGATTGGAACGGGTGGGAGGGGTGAGAGAGAAGTTGGATTGGAACGGGTGGGAGGGGTGAGAGAGAAGTTGGATTGGAACGGGTGGGAGGGGTGAGAGAGAAGTTGGATTGGAACGGGTGGGAGGGGTGAGAGAGAAGTTGGATTGGAACGGGTGGGAGGGGTGAGAGAGAAGTTGGATTGGAACGGGTGGGAGGGGTGAGAGAGAAGTTGGATTGGAACGGGTGGGAGGGGTGAGAGAGAAGTTGGATTGGAACGGGTGGGAGGGGTGAGAGAGAAGTTGGATTGGAACGGGTGGGAGGGGTGAGAGAGAAGTTGGATTGGAACGGGTGGGAGGGGTGAGAGAGAAGTTGGATTGGAACGGGTGGGAGGGGTGAGAGAGAAGTTGGATTGGAACGGGTGGGAGGGGTGAGAGAGAAGTTGGATTGGAACGGGTGGGAGGGGTGAGAGAGAAGTTGGATTGGAACGGGTGGGAGGGGTGAGAGAGAAGTTGGATTGGAACGGGTGGGAGGGGTGAGAGAGAAGTTGGATTGGAACGGGTGGGAGGGGTGAGAGAGAAGTTGGATTGGAACGGGTGGGAGGGGTGAGAGAGAAGTTGGATTGGAACGGGTGGGAGGGGTGAGAGAGAAGTTGGATTGGAACGGGTGGGAGGGGTGAGAGAGAAGTTGGATTGGAACGGGTGGGAGGGGTGAGAGAGAAGTTGGATTGGAACGGGTGGGAGGGGTGAGAGAGAAGTTGGATTGGAACGGGTGGGAGGGGTGAGAGAGAAGTTGGATTGGAACGGGTGGGAGGGGTGAGAGAGAAGTTGGATTGGAACGGGTGGGAGGGGTGAGAGAGAAGTTGGATTGGAACGGGTGGGAGGGGTGAGAGAGAAGTTGGATTGGAACGGGTGGGAGGGGTGAGAGAGAAGTTGGATTGGAACGGGTGGGAGGGGTGAGAGAGAAGTTGGATTGGAACGGGTGGGAGGGGTGAGAGAGAAGTTGGATTGGAACGGGTGGGAGGGGTGAGAGAGAAGTTGGATTGGAACGGGTGGGAGGGGTGAGAGAGAAGTTGGATTGGAACGGGTGGGAGGGGTGAGAGAGAAGTTGGATTGGAACGGGTGGGAGGGGTGAGAGAGAAGTTGGATTGGAACGGGTGGGAGGGGTGAGAGAGAAGTTGGATTGGAACGGGTGGGAGGGGTGAGAGAGAAGTTGGATTGGAACGGGTGGGAGGGGTGAGAGAGAAGTTGGATTGGAACGGGTGGGAGGGGTGAGAGAGAAGTTGGATTGGAACGGGTGGGAGGGGTGAGAGAGAAGTTGGATTGGAACGGGTGGGAGGGGTGAGAGAGAAGTTGGATTGGAACGGGTGGGAGGGGTGAGAGAGAAGTTGGATTGGAACGGGTGGGAGGGGTGAGAGAGAAGTTGGATTGGAACGGGTGGGAGGGGTGAGAGAGAAGTTGGATTGGAACGGGTGGGAGGGGTGAGAGAGAAGTTGGATTGGAACGGGTGGGAGGGGTGAGAGAGAAGTTGGATTGGAACGGGTGGGAGGGGTGAGAGAGAAGTTGGATTGGAACGGGTGGGAGGGGTGAGAGAGAAGTTGGATTGGAACGGGTGGGAGGGGTGAGAGAGAAGTTGGATTGGAACGGGTGGGAGGGGTGAGAGAGAAGTTGGATTGGAACGGGTGGGAGGGGTGAGAGAGAAGTTGGATTGGAACGGGTGGGAGGGGTGAGAGAGAAGTTGGATTGGAACGGGTGGGAGGGGTGAGAGAGAAGTTGGATTGGAACGGGTGGGAGGGGTGAGAGAGAAGTTGGATTGGAACGGGTGGGAGGGGTGAGAGAGAAGTTGGATTGGAACGGGTGGGAGGGGTGAGAGAGAAGTTGGATTGGAACGGGTGGGAGGGGTGAGAGAGAAGTTGGATTGGAACGGGTGGGAGGGGTGAGAGAGAAGTTGGATTGGAACGGGTGGGAGGGGTGAGAGAGAAGTTGGATTGGAACGGGTGGGAGGGGTGAGAGAGAAGTTGGATTGGAACGGGTGGGAGGGGTGAGAGAGAAGTTGGATTGGAACGGGTGGGAGGGGTGAGAGAGAAGTTGGATTGGAACGGGTGGGAGGGGTGAGAGAGAAGTTGGATTGGAACGGGTGGGAGGGGTGAGAGAGAAGTTGGATTGGAACGGGTGGGAGGGGTGAGAGAGAAGTTGGATTGGAACGGGTGGGAGGGGTGAGAGAGAAGTTGGATTGGAACGGGTGGGAGGGGTGAGAGAGAAGTTGGATTGGAACGGGTGGGAGGGGTGAGAGAGAAGTTGGATTGGAACGGGTGGGAGGGGTGAGAGAGAAGTTGGATTGGAACGGGTGGGAGGGGTGAGAGAGAAGTTGGATTGGAACGGGTGGGAGGGGTGAGAGAGAAGTTGGATTGGAACGGGTGGGAGGGGTGAGAGAGAAGTTGGATTGGAACGGGTGGGAGGGGTGAGAGAGAAGTTGGATTGGAACGGGTGGGAGGGGTGAGAGAGAAGTTGGATTGGAACGGGTGGGAGGGGTGAGAGAGAAGTTGGATTGGAACGGGTGGGAGGGGTGAGAGAGAAGTTGGATTGGAACGGGTGGGAGGGGTGAGAGAGAAGTTGGATTGGAACGGGTGGGAGGGGTGAGAGAGAAGTTGGATTGGAACGGGTGGGAGGGGTGAGAGAGAAGTTGGATTGGAACGGGTGGGAGGGGTGAGAGAGAAGTTGGATTGGAACGGGTGGGAGGGGTGAGAGAGAAGTTGGATTGGAACGGGTGGGAGGGGTGAGAGAGAAGTTGGATTGGAACGGGTGGGAGGGGTGAGAGAGAAGTTGGATTGGAACGGGTGGGAGGGGTGAGAGAGAAGTTGGATTGGAACGGGTGGGAGGGGTGAGAGAGAAGTTGGATTGGAACGGGTGGGAGGGGTGAGAGAGAAGTTGGATTGGAACGGGTGGGAGGGGTGAGAGAGAAGTTGGATTGGAACGGGTGGGAGGGGTGAGAGAGAAGTTGGATTGGAACGGGTGGGAGGGGTGAGAGAGAAGTTGGATTGGAACGGGTGGGAGGGGTGAGAGAGAAGTTGGATTGGAACGGGTGGGAGGGGTGAGAGAGAAGTTGGATTGGAACGGGTGGGAGGGGTGAGAGAGAAGTTGGATTGGAACGGGTGGGAGGGGTGAGAGAGAAGTTGGATTGGAACGGGTGGGAGGGGTGAGAGAGAAGTTGGATTGGAACGGGTGGGAGGGGTGAGAGAGAAGTTGGATTGGAACGGGTGGGAGGGGTGAGAGAGAAGTTGGATTGGAACGGGTGGGAGGGGTGAGAGAGAAGTTGGATTGGAACGGGTGGGAGGGGTGAGAGAGAAGTTGGATTGGAACGGGTGGGAGGGGTGAGAGAGAAGTTGGATTGGAACGGGTGGGAGGGGTGAGAGAGAAGTTGGATTGGAACGGGTGGGAGGGGTGAGAGAGAAGTTGGATTGGAACGGGTGGGAGGGGTGAGAGAGAAGTTGGATTGGAACGGGTGGGAGGGGTGAGAGAGAAGTTGGATTGGAACGGGTGGGAGGGGTGAGAGAGAAGTTGGATTGGAACGGGTGGGAGGGGTGAGAGAGAAGTTGGATTGGAACGGGTGGGAGGGGTGAGAGAGAAGTTGGATTGGAACGGGTGGGAGGGGTGAGAGAGAAGTTGGATTGGAACGGGTGGGAGGGGTGAGAGAGAAGTTGGATTGGAACGGGTGGGAGGGGTGAGAGAGAAGTTGGATTGGAACGGGTGGGAGGGGTGAGAGAGAAGTTGGATTGGAACGGGTGGGAGGGGTGAGAGAGAAGTTGGATTGGAACGGGTGGGAGGGGTGAGAGAGAAGTTGGATTGGAACGGGTGGGAGGGGTGAGAGAGAAGTTGGATTGGAACGGGTGGGAGGGGTGAGAGAGAAGTTGGATTGGAACGGGTGGGAGGGGTGAGAGAGAAGTTGGATTGGAACGGGTGGGAGGGGTGAGAGAGAAGTTGGATTGGAACGGGTGGGAGGGGTGAGAGAGAAGTTGGATTGGAACGGGTGGGAGGGGTGAGAGAGAAGTTGGATTGGAACGGGTGGGAGGGGTGAGAGAGAAGTTGGATTGGAACGGGTGGGAGGGGTGAGAGAGAAGTTGGATTGGAACGGGTGGGAGGGGTGAGAGAGAAGTTGGATTGGAACGGGTGGGAGGGGTGAGAGAGAAGTTGGATTGGAACGGGTGGGAGGGGTGAGAGAGAAGTTGGATTGGAACGGGTGGGAGGGGTGAGAGAGAAGTTGGATTGGAACGGGTGGGAGGGGTGAGAGAGAAGTTGGATTGGAACGGGTGGGAGGGGTGAGAGAGAAGTTGGATTGGAACGGGTGGGAGGGGTGAGAGAGAAGTTGGATTGGAACGGGTGGGAGGGGTGAGAGAGAAGTTGGATTGGAACGGGTGGGAGGGGTGAGAGAGAAGTTGGATTGGAACGGGTGGGAGGGGTGAGAGAGAAGTTGGATTGGAACGGGTGGGAGGGGTGAGAGAGAAGTTGGATTGGAACGGGTGGGAGGGGTGAGAGAGAAGTTGGATTGGAACGGGTGGGAGGGGTGAGAGAGAAGTTGGATTGGAACGGGTGGGAGGGGTGAGAGAGAAGTTGGATTGGAACGGGTGGGAGGGGTGAGAGAGAAGTTGGATTGGAACGGGTGGGAGGGGTGAGAGAGAAGTTGGATTGGAACGGGTGGGAGGGGTGAGAGAGAAGTTGGATTGGAACGGGTGGGAGGGGTGAGAGAGAAGTTGGATTGGAACGGGTGGGAGGGGTGAGAGAGAAGTTGGATTGGAACGGGTGGGAGGGGTGAGAGAGAAGTTGGATTGGAACGGGTGGGAGGGGTGAGAGAGAAGTTGGATTGGAACGGGTGGGAGGGGTGAGAGAGAAGTTGGATTGGAACGGGTGGGAGGGGTGAGAGAGAAGTTGGATTGGAACGGGTGGGAGGGGTGAGAGAGAAGTTGGATTGGAACGGGTGGGAGGGGTGAGAGAGAAGTTGGATTGGAACGGGTGGGAGGGGTGAGAGAGAAGTTGGATTGGAACGGGTGGGAGGGGTGAGAGAGAAGTTGGATTGGAACGGGTGGGAGGGGTGAGAGAGAAGTTGGATTGGAACGGGTGGGAGGGGTGAGAGAGAAGTTGGATTGGAACGGGTGGGAGGGGTGAGAGAGAAGTTGGATTGGAACGGGTGGGAGGGGTGAGAGAGAAGTTGGATTGGAACGGGTGGGAGGGGTGAGAGAGAAGTTGGATTGGAACGGGTGGGAGGGGTGAGAGAGAAGTTGGATTGGAACGGGTGGGAGGGGTGAGAGAGAAGTTGGATTGGAACGGGTGGGAGGGGTGAGAGAGAAGTTGGATTGGAACGGGTGGGAGGGGTGAGAGAGAAGTTGGATTGGAACGGGTGGGAGGGGTGAGAGAGAAGTTGGATTGGAACGGGTGGGAGGGGTGAGAGAGAAGTTGGATTGGAACGGGTGGGAGGGGTGAGAGAGAAGTTGGATTGGAACGGGTGGGAGGGGTGAGAGAGAAGTTGGATTGGAACGGGTGGGAGGGGTGAGAGAGAAGTTGGATTGGAACGGGTGGGAGGGGTGAGAGAGAAGTTGGATTGGAACGGGTGGGAGGGGTGAGAGAGAAGTTGGATTGGAACGGGTGGGAGGGGTGAGAGAGAAGTTGGATTGGAACGGGTGGGAGGGGTGAGAGAGAAGTTGGATTGGAACGGGTGGGAGGGGTGAGAGAGAAGTTGGATTGGAACGGGTGGGAGGGGTGAGAGAGAAGTTGGATTGGAACGGGTGGGAGGGGTGAGAGAGAAGTTGGATTGGAACGGGTGGGAGGGGTGAGAGAGAAGTTGGATTGGAACGGGTGGGAGGGGTGAGAGAGAAGTTGGATTGGAACGGGTGGGAGGGGTGAGAGAGAAGTTGGATTGGAACGGGTGGGAGGGGTGAGAGAGAAGTTGGATTGGAACGGGTGGGAGGGGTGAGAGAGAAGTTGGATTGGAACGGGTGGGAGGGGTGAGAGAGAAGTTGGATTGGAACGGGTGGGAGGGGTGAGAGAGAAGTTGGATTGGAACGGGTGGGAGGGGTGAGAGAGAAGTTGGATTGGAACGGGTGGGAGGGGTGAGAGAGAAGTTGGATTGGAACGGGTGGGAGGGGTGAGAGAGAAGTTGGATTGGAACGGGTGGGAGGGGTGAGAGAGAAGTTGGATTGGAACGGGTGGGAGGGGTGAGAGAGAAGTTGGATTGGAACGGGTGGGAGGGGTGAGAGAGAAGTTGGATTGGAACGGGTGGGAGGGGTGAGAGAGAAGTTGGATTGGAACGGGTGGGAGGGGTGAGAGAGAAGTTGGATTGGAACGGGTGGGAGGGGTGAGAGAGAAGTTGGATTGGAACGGGTGGGAGGGGTGAGAGAGAAGTTGGATTGGAACGGGTGGGAGGGGTGAGAGAGAAGTTGGATTGGAACGGGTGGGAGGGGTGAGAGAGAAGTTGGATTGGAACGGGTGGGAGGGGTGAGAGAGAAGTTGGATTGGAACGGGTGGGAGGGGTGAGAGAGAAGTTGGATTGGAACGGGTGGGAGGGGTGAGAGAGAAGTTGGATTGGAACGGGTGGGAGGGGTGAGAGAGAAGTTGGATTGGAACGGGTGGGAGGGGTGAGAGAGAAGTTGGATTGGAACGGGTGGGAGGGGTGAGAGAGAAGTTGGATTGGAACGGGTGGGAGGGGTGAGAGAGAAGTTGGATTGGAACGGGTGGGAGGGGTGAGAGAGAAGTTGGATTGGAACGGGTGGGAGGGGTGAGAGAGAAGTTGGATTGGAACGGGTGGGAGGGGTGAGAGAGAAGTTGGATTGGAACGGGTGGGAGGGGTGAGAGAGAAGTTGGATTGGAACGGGTGGGAGGGGTGAGAGAGAAGTTGGATTGGAACGGGTGGGAGGGGTGAGAGAGAAGTTGGATTGGAACGGGTGGGAGGGGTGAGAGAGAAGTTGGATTGGAACGGGTGGGAGGGGTGAGAGAGAAGTTGGATTGGAACGGGTGGGAGGGGTGAGAGAGAAGTTGGATTGGAACGGGTGGGAGGGGTGAGAGAGAAGTTGGATTGGAACGGGTGGGAGGGGTGAGAGAGAAGTTGGATTGGAACGGGTGGGAGGGGTGAGAGAGAAGTTGGATTGGAACGGGTGGGAGGGGTGAGAGAGAAGTTGGATTGGAACGGGTGGGAGGGGTGAGAGAGAAGTTGGATTGGAACGGGTGGGAGGGGTGAGAGAGAAGTTGGATTGGAACGGGTGGGAGGGGTGAGAGAGAAGTTGGATTGGAACGGGTGGGAGGGGTGAGAGAGAAGTTGGATTGGAACGGGTGGGAGGGGTGAGAGAGAAGTTGGATTGGAACGGGTGGGAGGGGTGAGAGAGAAGTTGGATTGGAACGGGTGGGAGGGGTGAGAGAGAAGTTGGATTGGAACGGGTGGGAGGGGTGAGAGAGAAGTTGGATTGGAACGGGTGGGAGGGGTGAGAGAGAAGTTGGATTGGAACGGGTGGGAGGGGTGAGAGAGAAGTTGGATTGGAACGGGTGGGAGGGGTGAGAGAGAAGTTGGATTGGAACGGGTGGGAGGGGTGAGAGAGAAGTTGGATTGGAACGGGTGGGAGGGGTGAGAGAGAAGTTGGATTGGAACGGGTGGGAGGGGTGAGAGAGAAGTTGGATTGGAACGGGTGGGAGGGGTGAGAGAGAAGTTGGATTGGAACGGGTGGGAGGGGTGAGAGAGAAGTTGGATTGGAACGGGTGGGAGGGGTGAGAGAGAAGTTGGATTGGAACGGGTGGGAGGGGTGAGAGAGAAGTTGGATTGGAACGGGTGGGAGGGGTGAGAGAGAAGTTGGATTGGAACGGGTGGGAGGGGTGAGAGAGAAGTTGGATTGGAACGGGTGGGAGGGGTGAGAGAGAAGTTGGATTGGAACGGGTGGGAGGGGTGAGAGAGAAGTTGGATTGGAACGGGTGGGAGGGGTGAGAGAGAAGTTGGATTGGAACGGGTGGGAGGGGTGAGAGAGAAGTTGGATTGGAACGGGTGGGAGGGGTGAGAGAGAAGTTGGATTGGAACGGGTGGGAGGGGTGAGAGAGAAGTTGGATTGGAACGGGTGGGAGGGGTGAGAGAGAAGTTGGATTGGAACGGGTGGGAGGGGTGAGAGAGAAGTTGGATTGGAACGGGTGGGAGGGGTGAGAGAGAAGTTGGATTGGAACGGGTGGGAGGGGTGAGAGAGAAGTTGGATTGGAACGGGTGGGAGGGGTGAGAGAGAAGTTGGATTGGAACGGGTGGGAGGGGTGAGAGAGAAGTTGGATTGGAACGGGTGGGAGGGGTGAGAGAGAAGTTGGATTGGAACGGGTGGGAGGGGTGAGAGAGAAGTTGGATTGGAACGGGTGGGAGGGGTGAGAGAGAAGTTGGATTGGAACGGGTGGGAGGGGTGAGAGAGAAGTTGGATTGGAACGGGTGGGAGGGGTGAGAGAGAAGTTGGATTGGAACGGGTGGGAGGGGTGAGAGAGAAGTTGGATTGGAACGGGTGGGAGGGGTGAGAGAGAAGTTGGATTGGAACGGGTGGGAGGGGTGAGAGAGAAGTTGGATTGGAACGGGTGGGAGGGGTGAGAGAGAAGTTGGATTGGAACGGGTGGGAGGGGTGAGAGAGAAGTTGGATTGGAACGGGTGGGAGGGGTGAGAGAGAAGTTGGATTGGAACGGGTGGGAGGGGTGAGAGAGAAGTTGGATTGGAACGGGTGGGAGGGGTGAGAGAGAAGTTGGATTGGAACGGGTGGGAGGGGTGAGAGAGAAGTTGGATTGGAACGGGTGGGAGGGGTGAGAGAGAAGTTGGATTGGAACGGGTGGGAGGGGTGAGAGAGAAGTTGGATTGGAACGGGTGGGAGGGGTGAGAGAGAAGTTGGATTGGAACGGGTGGGAGGGGTGAGAGAGAAGTTGGATTGGAACGGGTGGGAGGGGTGAGAGAGAAGTTGGATTGGAACGGGTGGGAGGGGTGAGAGAGAAGTTGGATTGGAACGGGTGGGAGGGGTGAGAGAGAAGTTGGATTGGAACGGGTGGGAGGGGTGAGAGAGAAGTTGGATTGGAACGGGTGGGAGGGGTGAGAGAGAAGTTGGATTGGAACGGGTGGGAGGGGTGAGAGAGAAGTTGGATTGGAACGGGTGGGAGGGGTGAGAGAGAAGTTGGATTGGAACGGGTGGGAGGGGTGAGAGAGAAGTTGGATTGGAACGGGTGGGAGGGGTGAGAGAGAAGTTGGATTGGAACGGGTGGGAGGGGTGAGAGAGAAGTTGGATTGGAACGGGTGGGAGGGGTGAGAGAGAAGTTGGATTGGAACGGGTGGGAGGGGTGAGAGAGAAGTTGGATTGGAACGGGTGGGAGGGGTGAGAGAGAAGTTGGATTGGAACGGGTGGGAGGGGTGAGAGAGAAGTTGGATTGGAACGGGTGGGAGGGGTGAGAGAGAAGTTGGATTGGAACGGGTGGGAGGGGTGAGAGAGAAGTTGGATTGGAACGGGTGGGAGGGGTGAGAGAGAAGTTGGATTGGAACGGGTGGGAGGGGTGAGAGAGAAGTTGGATTGGAACGGGTGGGAGGGGTGAGAGAGAAGTTGGATTGGAACGGGTGGGAGGGGTGAGAGAGAAGTTGGATTGGAACGGGTGGGAGGGGTGAGAGAGAAGTTGGATTGGAACGGGTGGGAGGGGTGAGAGAGAAGTTGGATTGGAACGGGTGGGAGGGGTGAGAGAGAAGTTGGATTGGAACGGGTGGGAGGGGTGAGAGAGAAGTTGGATTGGAACGGGTGGGAGGGGTGAGAGAGAAGTTGGATTGGAACGGGTGGGAGGGGTGAGAGAGAAGTTGGATTGGAACGGGTGGGAGGGGTGAGAGAGAAGTTGGATTGGAACGGGTGGGAGGGGTGAGAGAGAAGTTGGATTGGAACGGGTGGGAGGGGTGAGAGAGAAGTTGGATTGGAACGGGTGGGAGGGGTGAGAGAGAAGTTGGATTGGAACGGGTGGGAGGGGTGAGAGAGAAGTTGGATTGGAACGGGTGGGAGGGGTGAGAGAGAAGTTGGATTGGAACGGGTGGGAGGGGTGAGAGAGAAGTTGGATTGGAACGGGTGGGAGGGGTGAGAGAGAAGTTGGATTGGAACGGGTGGGAGGGGTGAGAGAGAAGTTGGATTGGAACGGGTGGGAGGGGTGAGAGAGAAGTTGGATTGGAACGGGTGGGAGGGGTGAGAGAGAAGTTGGATTGGAACGGGTGGGAGGGGTGAGAGAGAAGTTGGATTGGAACGGGTGGGAGGGGTGAGAGAGAAGTTGGATTGGAACGGGTGGGAGGGGTGAGAGAGAAGTTGGATTGGAACGGGTGGGAGGGGTGAGAGAGAAGTTGGATTGGAACGGGTGGGAGGGGTGAGAGAGAAGTTGGATTGGAACGGGTGGGAGGGGTGAGAGAGAAGTTGGATTGGAACGGGTGGGAGGGGTGAGAGAGAAGTTGGATTGGAACGGGTGGGAGGGGTGAGAGAGAAGTTGGATTGGAACGGGTGGGAGGGGTGAGAGAGAAGTTGGATTGGAACGGGTGGGAGGGGTGAGAGAGAAGTTGGATTGGAACGGGTGGGAGGGGTGAGAGAGAAGTTGGATTGGAACGGGTGGGAGGGGTGAGAGAGAAGTTGGATTGGAACGGGTGGGAGGGGTGAGAGAGAAGTTGGATTGGAACGGGTGGGAGGGGTGAGAGAGAAGTTGGATTGGAACGGGTGGGAGGGGTGAGAGAGAAGTTGGATTGGAACGGGTGGGAGGGGTGAGAGAGAAGTTGGATTGGAACGGGTGGGAGGGGTGAGAGAGAAGTTGGATTGGAACGGGTGGGAGGGGTGAGAGAGAAGTTGGATTGGAACGGGTGGGAGGGGTGAGAGAGAAGTTGGATTGGAACGGGTGGGAGGGGTGAGAGAGAAGTTGGATTGGAACGGGTGGGAGGGGTGAGAGAGAAGTTGGATTGGAACGGGTGGGAGGGGTGAGAGAGAAGTTGGATTGGAACGGGTGGGAGGGGTGAGAGAGAAGTTGGATTGGAACGGGTGGGAGGGGTGAGAGAGAAGTTGGATTGGAACGGGTGGGAGGGGTGAGAGAGAAGTTGGATTGGAACGGGTGGGAGGGGTGAGAGAGAAGTTGGATTGGAACGGGTGGGAGGGGTGAGAGAGAAGTTGGATTGGAACGGGTGGGAGGGGTGAGAGAGAAGTTGGATTGGAACGGGTGGGAGGGGTGAGAGAGAAGTTGGATTGGAACGGGTGGGAGGGGTGAGAGAGAAGTTGGATTGGAACGGGTGGGAGGGGTGAGAGAGAAGTTGGATTGGAACGGGTGGGAGGGGTGAGAGAGAAGTTGGATTGGAACGGGTGGGAGGGGTGAGAGAGAAGTTGGATTGGAACGGGTGGGAGGGGTGAGAGAGAAGTTGGATTGGAACGGGTGGGAGGGGTGAGAGAGAAGTTGGATTGGAACGGGTGGGAGGGGTGAGAGAGAAGTTGGATTGGAACGGGTGGGAGGGGTGAGAGAGAAGTTGGATTGGAACGGGTGGGAGGGGTGAGAGAGAAGTTGGATTGGAACGGGTGGGAGGGGTGAGAGAGAAGTTGGATTGGAACGGGTGGGAGGGGTGAGAGAGAAGTTGGATTGGAACGGGTGGGAGGGGTGAGAGAGAAGTTGGATTGGAACGGGTGGGAGGGGTGAGAGAGAAGTTGGATTGGAACGGGTGGGAGGGGTGAGAGAGAAGTTGGATTGGAACGGGTGGGAGGGGTGAGAGAGAAGTTGGATTGGAACGGGTGGGAGGGGTGAGAGAGAAGTTGGATTGGAACGGGTGGGAGGGGTGAGAGAGAAGTTGGATTGGAACGGGTGGGAGGGGTGAGAGAGAAGTTGGATTGGAACGGGTGGGAGGGGTGAGAGAGAAGTTGGATTGGAACGGGTGGGAGGGGTGAGAGAGAAGTTGGATTGGAACGGGTGGGAGGGGTGAGAGAGAAGTTGGATTGGAACGGGTGGGAGGGGTGAGAGAGAAGTTGGATTGGAACGGGTGGGAGGGGTGAGAGAGAAGTTGGATTGGAACGGGTGGGAGGGGTGAGAGAGAAGTTGGATTGGAACGGGTGGGAGGGGTGAGAGAGAAGTTGGATTGGAACGGGTGGGAGGGGTGAGAGAGAAGTTGGATTGGAACGGGTGGGAGGGGTGAGAGAGAAGTTGGATTGGAACGGGTGGGAGGGGTGAGAGAGAAGTTGGATTGGAACGGGTGGGAGGGGTGAGAGAGAAGTTGGATTGGAACGGGTGGGAGGGGTGAGAGAGAAGTTGGATTGGAACGGGTGGGAGGGGTGAGAGAGAAGTTGGATTGGAACGGGTGGGAGGGGTGAGAGAGAAGTTGGATTGGAACGGGTGGGAGGGGTGAGAGAGAAGTTGGATTGGAACGGGTGGGAGGGGTGAGAGAGAAGTTGGATTGGAACGGGTGGGAGGGGTGAGAGAGAAGTTGGATTGGAACGGGTGGGAGGGGTGAGAGAGAAGTTGGATTGGAACGGGTGGGAGGGGTGAGAGAGAAGTTGGATTGGAACGGGTGGGAGGGGTGAGAGAGAAGTTGGATTGGAACGGGTGGGAGGGGTGAGAGAGAAGTTGGATTGGAACGGGTGGGAGGGGTGAGAGAGAAGTTGGATTGGAACGGGTGGGAGGGGTGAGAGAGAAGTTGGATTGGAACGGGTGGGAGGGGTGAGAGAGAAGTTGGATTGGAACGGGTGGGAGGGGTGAGAGAGAAGTTGGATTGGAACGGGTGGGAGGGGTGAGAGAGAAGTTGGATTGGAACGGGTGGGAGGGGTGAGAGAGAAGTTGGATTGGAACGGGTGGGAGGGGTGAGAGAGAAGTTGGATTGGAACGGGTGGGAGGGGTGAGAGAGAAGTTGGATTGGAACGGGTGGGAGGGGTGAGAGAGAAGTTGGATTGGAACGGGTGGGAGGGGTGAGAGAGAAGTTGGATTGGAACGGGTGGGAGGGGTGAGAGAGAAGTTGGATTGGAACGGGTGGGAGGGGTGAGAGAGAAGTTGGATTGGAACGGGTGGGAGGGGTGAGAGAGAAGTTGGATTGGAACGGGTGGGAGGGGTGAGAGAGAAGTTGGATTGGAACGGGTGGGAGGGGTGAGAGAGAAGTTGGATTGGAACGGGTGGGAGGGGTGAGAGAGAAGTTGGATTGGAACGGGTGGGAGGGGTGAGAGAGAAGTTGGATTGGAACGGGTGGGAGGGGTGAGAGAGAAGTTGGATTGGAACGGGTGGGAGGGGTGAGAGAGAAGTTGGATTGGAACGGGTGGGAGGGGTGAGAGAGAAGTTGGATTGGAACGGGTGGGAGGGGTGAGAGAGAAGTTGGATTGGAACGGGTGGGAGGGGTGAGAGAGAAGTTGGATTGGAACGGGTGGGAGGGGTGAGAGAGAAGTTGGATTGGAACGGGTGGGAGGGGTGAGAGAGAAGTTGGATTGGAACGGGTGGGAGGGGTGAGAGAGAAGTTGGATTGGAACGGGTGGGAGGGGTGAGAGAGAAGTTGGATTGGAACGGGTGGGAGGGGTGAGAGAGAAGTTGGATTGGAACGGGTGGGAGGGGTGAGAGAGAAGTTGGATTGGAACGGGTGGGAGGGGTGAGAGAGAAGTTGGATTGGAACGGGTGGGAGGGGTGAGAGAGAAGTTGGATTGGAACGGGTGGGAGGGGTGAGAGAGAAGTTGGATTGGAACGGGTGGGAGGGGTGAGAGAGAAGTTGGATTGGAACGGGTGGGAGGGGTGAGAGAGAAGTTGGATTGGAACGGGTGGGAGGGGTGAGAGAGAAGTTGGATTGGAACGGGTGGGAGGGGTGAGAGAGAAGTTGGATTGGAACGGGTGGGAGGGGTGAGAGAGAAGTTGGATTGGAACGGGTGGGAGGGGTGAGAGAGAAGTTGGATTGGAACGGGTGGGAGGGGTGAGAGAGAAGTTGGATTGGAACGGGTGGGAGGGGTGAGAGAGAAGTTGGATTGGAACGGGTGGGAGGGGTGAGAGAGAAGTTGGATTGGAACGGGTGGGAGGGGTGAGAGAGAAGTTGGATTGGAACGGGTGGGAGGGGTGAGAGAGAAGTTGGATTGGAACGGGTGGGAGGGGTGAGAGAGAAGTTGGATTGGAACGGGTGGGAGGGGTGAGAGAGAAGTTGGATTGGAACGGGTGGGAGGGGTGAGAGAGAAGTTGGATTGGAACGGGTGGGAGGGGTGAGAGAGAAGTTGGATTGGAACGGGTGGGAGGGGTGAGAGAGAAGTTGGATTGGAACGGGTGGGAGGGGTGAGAGAGAAGTTGGATTGGAACGGGTGGGAGGGGTGAGAGAGAAGTTGGATTGGAACGGGTGGGAGGGGTGAGAGAGAAGTTGGATTGGAACGGGTGGGAGGGGTGAGAGAGAAGTTGGATTGGAACGGGTGGGAGGGGTGAGAGAGAAGTTGGATTGGAACGGGTGGGAGGGGTGAGAGAGAAGTTGGATTGGAACGGGTGGGAGGGGTGAGAGAGAAGTTGGATTGGAACGGGTGGGAGGGGTGAGAGAGAAGTTGGATTGGAACGGGTGGGAGGGGTGAGAGAGAAGTTGGATTGGAACGGGTGGGAGGGGTGAGAGAGAAGTTGGATTGGAACGGGTGGGAGGGGTGAGAGAGAAGTTGGATTGGAACGGGTGGGAGGGGTGAGAGAGAAGTTGGATTGGAACGGGTGGGAGGGGTGAGAGAGAAGTTGGATTGGAACGGGTGGGAGGGGTGAGAGAGAAGTTGGATTGGAACGGGTGGGAGGGGTGAGAGAGAAGTTGGATTGGAACGGGTGGGAGGGGTGAGAGAGAAGTTGGATTGGAACGGGTGGGAGGGGTGAGAGAGAAGTTGGATTGGAACGGGTGGGAGGGGTGAGAGAGAAGTTGGATTGGAACGGGTGGGAGGGGTGAGAGAGAAGTTGGATTGGAACGGGTGGGAGGGGTGAGAGAGAAGTTGGATTGGAACGGGTGGGAGGGGTGAGAGAGAAGTTGGATTGGAACGGGTGGGAGGGGTGAGAGAGAAGTTGGATTGGAACGGGTGGGAGGGGTGAGAGAGAAGTTGGATTGGAACGGGTGGGAGGGGTGAGAGAGAAGTTGGATTGGAACGGGTGGGAGGGGTGAGAGAGAAGTTGGATTGGAACGGGTGGGAGGGGTGAGAGAGAAGTTGGATTGGAACGGGTGGGAGGGGTGAGAGAGAAGTTGGATTGGAACGGGTGGGAGGGGTGAGAGAGAAGTTGGATTGGAACGGGTGGGAGGGGTGAGAGAGAAGTTGGATTGGAACGGGTGGGAGGGGTGAGAGAGAAGTTGGATTGGAACGGGTGGGAGGGGTGAGAGAGAAGTTGGATTGGAACGGGTGGGAGGGGTGAGAGAGAAGTTGGATTGGAACGGGTGGGAGGGGTGAGAGAGAAGTTGGATTGGAACGGGTGGGAGGGGTGAGAGAGAAGTTGGATTGGAACGGGTGGGAGGGGTGAGAGAGAAGTTGGATTGGAACGGGTGGGAGGGGTGAGAGAGAAGTTGGATTGGAACGGGTGGGAGGGGTGAGAGAGAAGTTGGATTGGAACGGGTGGGAGGGGTGAGAGAGAAGTTGGATTGGAACGGGTGGGAGGGGTGAGAGAGAAGTTGGATTGGAACGGGTGGGAGGGGTGAGAGAGAAGTTGGATTGGAACGGGTGGGAGGGGTGAGAGAGAAGTTGGATTGGAACGGGTGGGAGGGGTGAGAGAGAAGTTGGATTGGAACGGGTGGGAGGGGTGAGAGAGAAGTTGGATTGGAACGGGTGGGAGGGGTGAGAGAGAAGTTGGATTGGAACGGGTGGGAGGGGTGAGAGAGAAGTTGGATTGGAACGGGTGGGAGGGGTGAGAGAGAAGTTGGATTGGAACGGGTGGGAGGGGTGAGAGAGAAGTTGGATTGGAACGGGTGGGAGGGGTGAGAGAGAAGTTGGATTGGAACGGGTGGGAGGGGTGAGAGAGAAGTTGGATTGGAACGGGTGGGAGGGGTGAGAGAGAAGTTGGATTGGAACGGGTGGGAGGGGTGAGAGAGAAGTTGGATTGGAACGGGTGGGAGGGGTGAGAGAGAAGTTGGATTGGAACGGGTGGGAGGGGTGAGAGAGAAGTTGGATTGGAACGGGTGGGAGGGGTGAGAGAGAAGTTGGATTGGAACGGGTGGGAGGGGTGAGAGAGAAGTTGGATTGGAACGGGTGGGAGGGGTGAGAGAGAAGTTGGATTGGAACGGGTGGGAGGGGTGAGAGAGAAGTTGGATTGGAACGGGTGGGAGGGGTGAGAGAGAAGTTGGATTGGAACGGGTGGGAGGGGTGAGAGAGAAGTTGGATTGGAACGGGTGGGAGGGGTGAGAGAGAAGTTGGATTGGAACGGGTGGGAGGGGTGAGAGAGAAGTTGGATTGGAACGGGTGGGAGGGGTGAGAGAGAAGTTGGATTGGAACGGGTGGGAGGGGTGAGAGAGAAGTTGGATTGGAACGGGTGGGAGGGGTGAGAGAGAAGTTGGATTGGAACGGGTGGGAGGGGTGAGAGAGAAGTTGGATTGGAACGGGTGGGAGGGGTGAGAGAGAAGTTGGATTGGAACGGGTGGGAGGGGTGAGAGAGAAGTTGGATTGGAACGGGTGGGAGGGGTGAGAGAGAAGTTGGATTGGAACGGGTGGGAGGGGTGAGAGAGAAGTTGGATTGGAACGGGTGGGAGGGGTGAGAGAGAAGTTGGATTGGAACGGGTGGGAGGGGTGAGAGAGAAGTTGGATTGGAACGGGTGGGAGGGGTGAGAGAGAAGTTGGATTGGAACGGGTGGGAGGGGTGAGAGAGAAGTTGGATTGGAACGGGTGGGAGGGGTGAGAGAGAAGTTGGATTGGAACGGGTGGGAGGGGTGAGAGAGAAGTTGGATTGGAACGGGTGGGAGGGGTGAGAGAGAAGTTGGATTGGAACGGGTGGGAGGGGTGAGAGAGAAGTTGGATTGGAACGGGTGGGAGGGGTGAGAGAGAAGTTGGATTGGAACGGGTGGGAGGGGTGAGAGAGAAGTTGGATTGGAACGGGTGGGAGGGGTGAGAGAGAAGTTGGATTGGAACGGGTGGGAGGGGTGAGAGAGAAGTTGGATTGGAACGGGTGGGAGGGGTGAGAGAGAAGTTGGATTGGAACGGGTGGGAGGGGTGAGAGAGAAGTTGGATTGGAACGGGTGGGAGGGGTGAGAGAGAAGTTGGATTGGAACGGGTGGGAGGGGTGAGAGAGAAGTTGGATTGGAACGGGTGGGAGGGGTGAGAGAGAAGTTGGATTGGAACGGGTGGGAGGGGTGAGAGAGAAGTTGGATTGGAACGGGTGGGAGGGGTGAGAGAGAAGTTGGATTGGAACGGGTGGGAGGGGTGAGAGAGAAGTTGGATTGGAACGGGTGGGAGGGGTGAGAGAGAAGTTGGATTGGAACGGGTGGGAGGGGTGAGAGAGAAGTTGGATTGGAACGGGTGGGAGGGGTGAGAGAGAAGTTGGATTGGAACGGGTGGGAGGGGTGAGAGAGAAGTTGGATTGGAACGGGTGGGAGGGGTGAGAGAGAAGTTGGATTGGAACGGGTGGGAGGGGTGAGAGAGAAGTTGGATTGGAACGGGTGGGAGGGGTGAGAGAGAAGTTGGATTGGAACGGGTGGGAGGGGTGAGAGAGAAGTTGGATTGGAACGGGTGGGAGGGGTGAGAGAGAAGTTGGATTGGAACGGGTGGGAGGGGTGAGAGAGAAGTTGGATTGGAACGGGTGGGAGGGGTGAGAGAGAAGTTGGATTGGAACGGGTGGGAGGGGTGAGAGAGAAGTTGGATTGGAACGAGAAGTTGGATTGGAACGGGTGGGAGGGGTGAGAGAGAAGTTGGATTGGAACGGGTGGGAGGGGTGAGAGAGAAGTTGGATTGGAACGGGTGGGAGGGGTGAGAGAGAAGTTGGATTGGAACGGGTGGGAGGGGTGAGAGAGAAGTTGGATTGGAACGGGTGGGAGGGGTGAGAGAGAAGTTGGATTGGAACGGGTGGGAGGGGTGAGAGAGAAGTTGGATTGGAACGGGTGGGAGGGGTGAGAGAGAAGTTGGATTGGAACGGGTGGGAGGGGTGAGAGAGAAGTTGGATTGGAACGGGTGGGAGGGGTGAGAGAGAAGTTGGATTGGAACGGGTGGGAGGGGTGAGAGAGAAGTTGGATTGGAACGGGTGGGAGGGGTGAGAGAGAAGTTGGATTGGAACGGGTGGGAGGGGTGAGAGAGAAGTTGGATTGGAACGGGTGGGAGGGGTGAGAGAGAAGTTGGATTGGAACGGGTGGGAGGGGTGAGAGAGAAGTTGGATTGGAACGGGTGGGAGGGGTGAGAGAGAAGTTGGATTGGAACGGGTGGGAGGGGTGAGAGAGAAGTTGGATTGGAACGGGTGGGAGGGGTGAGAGAGAAGTTGGATTGGAACGGGTGGGAGGGGTGAGAGAGAAGTTGGATTGGAACGGGTGGGAGGGGTGAGAGAGAAGTTGGATTGGAACGGGTGGGAGGGGTGAGAGAGAAGTTGGATTGGAACGGGTGGGAGGGGTGAGAGAGAAGTTGGATTGGAACGGGTGGGAGGGGTGAGAGAGAAGTTGGATTGGAACGGGTGGGAGGGGTGAGAGAGAAGTTGGATTGGAACGGGTGGGAGGGGGTGAGAGAGAAGTTGGATTGGAACGGGTGGGAGGGGTGAGAGAGAAGTTGGATTGGAACGGGTGGGAGGGGTGAGAGAGAAGTTGGATTGGAACGGGTGGGAGGGGTGAGAGAGAAGTTGGATTGGAACGGGTGGGAGGGGTGAGAGAGAAGTTGGATTGGAACGGGTGGGAGGGGTGAGAGAGAAGTTGGATTGGAACGGGTGGAGGGGTGAGAGAGAAGTTGGATTGGAACGGGTGGGAGGGGTGAGAGAGAAGTGATTGGAACGGGTGGGAGGGGTGAGAGAGAAGTTGGATTGGAAAGGGTGGGAGGGGTGAGAGAGAAGTTGATTGGAACGGGGGAGGGGTGAGAGAGAAGTTGGATTGGAACGGGTGGGAGGGTGAGAGAGAAGTTGGATTGGAACGGGTGGGAGGGGTGAGAGAGAAGTGGATTGGAACGGGTGGGAGGGGTGAGAGAGAAGTTGGATTGGAACGGGTGGGAGGGGTGAGAGAGAAGTTGGATTGGAACGGGTGGGAGGGGTGAGAGAGAAGTGGATTGGAACGGGTGGGAGGGGTGAGAGAGAAGTTGGATTGGAACGGGGGGAGGTGAGAGAGAAGTTGGATTGGAACGGGTGGGAGGGTGAGAGAGAAGTTGGATTGAACGGGTGGGAGGGGTGAGAGAGAAGTTGGATTGGAACGGGTGGGAGGGGTGAGAGAGAAGTTGGA